>JABUQX010025987.1:25000-27500 GCA_015478945.1 Trachelipus rathkii
TAAATTTTGTTTTGTCTTAGAAGATATAGGTCGCCTTTTTACTAACTAAAATTGACTTGATTGATCCGACATTAAAAGCTATTAATGGTCTTTGAAATGAGAATGATCAATAAATTCATTGAAGAAAATAACTAAACTATTGGTTAGTTTAAACTTAGTCGTAGTTCTATAGTAAGGGGTTAGTTTTAAACCTACTAAAGCTATGTTACCATTGCTTTTGGCAATTAATCTCTAACCTATTTAAATCTACTTGTTTTAACAACAGTCTTATAATTAATAGGAAAAAGTTATTCTGTTAAAACAGCTTTAAACTCTTTGTTTCCTGTCGCATACCTAAACTAGGAACTACTTTTACTGGCGGTAAGCGTTTTTAAAAGTTACTTAAAAATTTATATTGCATAAGATGCTTATCTAGGAACTATTTTTACTGGCGGTAAGCGTTCTTAATTGTTACTTAAAGTTTAATTATGGCACAAGAGATTTAAGCTTTAAACTGGCTGGTAAGCGTTCTTAAATGTTACTTAAAAATTAATTATGGTATAAGAAATTTAAACTTAAAAGGATTCACCAAACGGTTCTTATCTATCTTAATTATACAAAAGAAAATAAAAGCAAAAATACTAGTATTGCAACAATAATTTTAACTTAATAAAAAAGAAAAATTAATGTGCAAGTGGTTAGTTCTCAAAATAATTCTAACTTAATAAAAGAAAATTAAAGAAAAAGTGTTAGTAACTACAATTATAATATGATGCAATTTTTTATTAAAATACAAGTGTTAGTTTGCAAAAATTATAGCTACCATTATCCTATGATGCAAATATTGTCGTAATAACTGTTATTTTTATTATTTTTTCTTTAAACAAAAAGTTTTTTGAGTTTTTGTTTTTTAAGAAGATTTTAAATCTGTGGGCCCCTGGGCGTAAAAACGTGTTACTCAATTGAGAACCCATCAGTCAAAATAATAAAAATAATTAAAAAAATAAAAAAAAATTGTTAGAAAGTAGCTGTTATGCCAAGCTTCCTTAGGGGAATATAGGAAATATGGAAGCTTATATACAGTTTTAAAATTTATACTAACGTACTAACTTATTTTTTAAAAACTTAATCATTTAATTAAAATGACGTAAAACTACATCTTTCTTTCTATTTATTCTTAGGGGCACTCTTCCGTGACTTAATCTCTAAAAAATATTCGTTTCAACGAAAAAAACATTTGGTCAAAGCTTCTTAAGCATAAAGGTAATTCAACTTGATATTATATATATATATATATATATATAAGTATATATATTATATATATAAAATATATATAATATATATATAATAATATATAATATATATATATAATATAGTATATATATTATATATATATATATATATACATATATTATATATATATATATAATATATATATATATAATATATATATATATATATATATATATATATATATATATATATATATATATATATATATATATATATATATATATATATATATATATAAACTTTTGTGCCACAATGCTTGTTCTTCCTGTATCCTCCTGCACGTCCTAAGATTGGTTACAGTTCCTCTATTACGCCGCCCTCGACTATGCGGTTTCCTTTCAGCACTAGTCCTTTCACGACGTGAGGAATTTGATCTAAAAATACTTGCTCTGGGATGGCCTACCTGATTTGCCTTTTCCTTTAAATGCAACTTTGCTCTCCGTCTCACAAGAATTATTAGAATTTCGCATTACTTTGTTTGTGCTCTTCCTTTTATCTTCTGCATTTACTCGGAGGTAAAGAGGGATTTTTACGACTTGGCTCCCGTAACAGATTAACTGGAGGGAGAATAAATTTAAACTCATCGTTCGCTAAAAAGGATGTTTGTTCCCTATCAACACATCCCATTTTGCTAGTCCTCCTATATCATATACCAGAAAAATAGCGCGTTGAAGTTTACCGGTCAACTCAAAGTGCAATTCAACTTCGTCATAAGCTTTGAAATTGCTTGTGTGGATACCATGAATAGCGATATTGGAAGAGCGAAGTAAGGCTCTGCAACCCTCTTTCTTCTCTTGCTCTTCCAGTGTGCTCTTTTGGATTAAAGAAACGTCACTTGCGGTATCTAGAACCCCTGAAACCTTCATTCCTCTTTTTCCTTTTTTGGAAAAAATGGTAAAATAACAATAATAATGCGATCCGACTTGTGGGAGTTTCTCGACTTTTGGGGAAGATAGTCCCGCTAGGCTGTCCAAACTCTTTCTCACTGGAACTGGAATTTGAGTATTTTCTTCTAAATTGTTCGCTTGTTTTAACGGAAAAGTTGGAGGGGACTCTGTCCCTCCCCTTCTCTCCATCACTTCTCCTTTTAATTCTTTAGAAATCTGCAAAAACTTTTGCAAAAGGTTTTCAATGCAAATATGGGGATTGAAAGCTCTCAACACTATCTCTTTTAGACTCTTCGAATCTTTTAACTCAGAGATGAATTTTAGAACCTTAGTGGTAAGGG
>JABUQX010025987.1:35000-45150 GCA_015478945.1 Trachelipus rathkii
TGGCTTAACAAGGGAAGTGCCTTTCTTCCTAATGAAGTTATGTACACATCTACCCCCTTTTCTAGCTTTCTAGCATTTGAATGTCCTATTCTCATCGAATAATCACCCCGGTATTAGTGACTACCCCTAGGTTTATTTGGGTACGGGGAGCTCGATTGGTGATGTATTAGAGAGATGCTAGGATCGCTTCCTTCTACGTGAGTTATTACCACTACCCCCCTTTTCTAGGCAATTTTCTAGCATTGCATATCCTACATCATAGAATACACCCGGTATTAGTGTCTACTGCTAGGTTATAAGGTATGAGCAGGAGTCGATTGGTGTATATTAAATGTGCTAGGATGCTTCCTTCTATGAGTTATCCCCCCACATCCCCCCTTTTCCTAACCCTTCTAAGTACGCATATAATCCGTGATGTGACAATGAGACATATTCCGATATAGGAGCATCGATTAGTACATAGATCGTCACTGTTGATCGATTCTAGTGGTTTCGAAGGTTCCGATCACTCCTAACAAAGTTAGTATTAGATATTACCTCTAACCCCTTGTTTGGCGTATTTGCAATCCAACATTGCAATGTTGAATGCAATGTTGCAAATGTTGCAAACAAAATTTGCAACATTTTGCAACATTTCAACAATCGTACTATTCTATGGCGTGATCTGAGCTACGGTTTTAGACGTGGTCAACAGGTTTATACTGTTGATTCTTACGGGGGTGCGTCAGAAAGCGTATTCCGGGGTCGAGTGAGGCAGCGAGTGTGGACTTGCGGGTTATTTAGAGGTAATAACTATTGTAGGCTCACGCGAGTCTGCTTAGAAGCAAACATACACCTGGCGCACCGCCTCAGCACCGCGTCAATCAATCTTTTTCCGCTTTTGGCCGTCTCGATTTTCTATCATCTCAGCTACCTTTTTTATTCTGACTATCACATTTCGAACCTATGTTAGAATCCGCATGCCGCAGCCAAACTATGGTCTTCCATGGGTTAACGTCATATATATATATATATATATATATATATATATATATATATATAATATATATATATATATATAATATATATAGTATATATATATATATAATATATATATATATATATTATATGAGAGAGAGAGAGAGAGAGAGAGAGAGACCCGCTTTTTAGCACCCCTACGGAGAAGGGGTGCGCCTCGTACGTGTATCCCCCCTTAATTTTTTTTTTTGGATCTCCCTTTAACACCTCTTTTTGATGTTTTTGACCTTGAGTATTTCGGTCTTGCACCTTGATAATTTCGGCCTTGAACCGTAGTTCAAAGGCCTGAATTGACCTTCATTAAAAAGTTGTGGAGGATTAAGTGAGATTAAGGGATCGAACCCGATGTAGGTACTGACGCGAGTACCTGTTGTTAGGCCGAACTGTCCTACATCATGAGGTCGTGTAAGGAACTACCCCTAACTGTGAGTTCCTTGTATGTAGACTATCTATCCTCACAACACAACCACACAACACACACATACTACACAGCATACAAGCCAACACACAACAACGACACAACCACACAGCACACAACACCACACACACACACAGTTTCACACACACGCGATATTTTGATGCCTCAAGCTTTTGGATACCATCAACTTTGATGCCTCAACTTTGATTTCTCAACTTTGATGCCTCAACTTCTGAATGCTCAACTTTGATGCCTCAATTGATACCTCAACTTGATACCGTCAACTTTGATACCTCAAACTTGATACCTCTTGCGTTTGATACCTCTGCTTTGATGCCTCAACTTTTGATTACCCTCACTTTGATACCTGCAACTTTGATACGGTCAACTTTTGTGACTCAATTTGATGACTCATCTTTAATATCTCACGCTTTGATGACTCATATCTTTTGATGTTCAGCTTTTGATGACGTCATCTTTGTTAAAGGAAAAAAGAAGGAGGAGGAAGAAGGAGAAAACAAGAAAGAAGAAGAAGAAAGTAAGAAGAAAGAAGAAGAAGACAGAAGAAGAAGAAGACAGAAGAAATAAGAAAGACAGAAGAAGAAGAAGAACGAATGAAAAGAAAGAGAGTATTATTTTTGTTAGAGTTCGTGATATGCACACAGTCCCCTTAAACATTTTTTTTTTATTTAATGTTTTTTTTTTTATTTCAATCAGGTCTTTTAATCTTTAGAAAGCTGTTTTCAACTTACAAAGTATAAAGTTAAACGTTAAGTAGACTAAAAAGTTAAAATCGTTAAAGTTTATATTGTCATATATAGATGGATACGAGTACATTTTTCATGTATTAAAATACAAATGTTTTTTTTGAAAAACATTTTTGTTTCAGAAAATCAGGAAATGCTTATCTATGGAAAACATTGTTTATTTATTTGGTAAAATTTGAAAAAAGAAGGAAAAACATTTTTGTTTTTGGAAAAACATTTTTTGTTTTTTGAAAACATTTTTGTAAAAAACATTGTGCTATTACATAATCAAGAAAAAGTGTGTTAAAGATCAATTAAGGGAAGCAATCTAATTTGAAGACTAAAGCGATAAAGGCAGTAAGACATATCTACAGGCAAACAGCCACCAGAGGGTCCCCACCCACCCTCACCCCCCTTCGTGTTTTACTGTTTAAACTGCTTTAAAAAACCAATACTTATTATTAATAAAAATTAATATAACCCACCATTTTTCTTTTCAAACTTAAACAAACATTTCATCATATACACCATGTGTTTTTTTTTTCTCTCTCCACATCAACACAGCAAAATAATAAATAATTTTGAGATTAAATATAAAATAAAAATAAGTTCTTATGTATGAAAACTTTTAAGACCCAAATAAAAGTTAAAAAAAAAAAGGATGAGGTAAACAAGATTTTTTTTTTTAAGAATAATTTACTGAAAAAGTGCATTATTTAAAAATATAAAAGAAATATATAATATATATATATATTATAATATATTATATATATATATAATATATAATTATATATAATATAATATTAATTAATATATATATATATACTATATAGTATTTATAATAATTATTATATTAAATATTATATATCTATATATAATAATATATATAATATATATATATATAATATATAATTAACTTGAGATTTTACAAATTTTTGTTTACAATAAAGGTTTTTTAAAAATATTTACGAAACAAACACATACACAAAGTTTTTAATATATATATTATAATATATATATATATAATATAAGAGTATTATATATATAGATATATATATATGATAATATATTATATAATATATATTATTACGAGTATATCTAATCGTTGTTTACATACAAGATCATCTTTACAAATATTACAGAACATCAAGTTTTATATATTATAGTATATAATCTATATACCCTATATATAATATATATTAGAGGTGTAGTAGTAATATACTAATTATATATATATATTATATATAGTTATATAGTATATATATATATATAATTATATAATATATATATATATAGTATAAGTCCGCCTCTCATACAGAGGGACGCTGGTTTCAAACTCCGCGTAGGCAGTTGGGGTTTTTATCTAACCTGGGGGCAAGAATAAAACTTGACTCGCGAACACGTTGGTGGTGCTGGTTTGGGATAGCCGGCCTAAAGAGTTCGATTTCCTGTGGTCCCCCGTGTTACCCCCCTGCATAAGGGATAAAGCACGTTAATAGGTAGTTTAAGCTATAATATATATATATATTTAATAATCTTTTTCACAAACACATGGGATGAAGTTGAAACTGTGCATTCTCTATATAGAGTCTCCCACTCTCCTATTTCCGTTTTGACAATAACAATAGGAATTAAATATCTTCCTCGAAGATGCCAACCAAACCCATTCTTCCAGCATTTCCAAGGCTATATAGATTAGCATTTTTCTCATGCCAAAAAGGAGAAGTAAAAGTATCAACATTAGTTGTCCGGTCAGCGAAGCTGCTAATAGCATTCTATTATAATGCGTTTTTCCCAATAGCTTTCAGGTGTAAATTTATAATAACAAACCATAGGGCTAGATGTATTTAATTCGTTCAAGTATGTCGACTTTGTCAAGTATGCATTTATATATTTCTTCTTTATTTTTAATGAGGTTTTGTATATATTATCATTGCGTAATGGTAATACACACACCTCCTAGATATTGGCGGCCTGTATTTGGCGTGGTTAGATGCATGATGCTTCTATATCGCCTACAGCATCCATACATCTATGATAAGATTGCATGCTCTTATTTGTGATATTGGTATAATATGTTGGTGAGGTGACTAGGATGTCATCAACTACATCAGGCCGTATGCGATACGGTTGATTATACATACTGTCAGCATCTGGACTCTAAATGGGCGCAATATATATATATATAGAAGATTGATAGATAAACATGTCGTGACTTTACTGGTGCGTGATCCCTTCTCCTTCGTTTCTTAAGTGAGGATCTCACTCACACATATGCCGCGAGCACGTTTGTTGGAGAGTGAGAGCGATATAGACATCATAAACACATTCACACACTGGAGGCCGTTTCCTTATCCCATTCTCACGGTGTCTCAATAATACGGAGGATTATTTTTCTTTATCAGAATGAACTATAAGGTGTATCTATGTTACACCTAATTCGTAGAATATTCATGTGTTATGTAACGATACATTTAGGTTTGTATCGATTAATATATAATTATAAAAGATACATTGTCTTCTGTGGTAATGAACAGAAGTCTTCTCGTAAATATTATGTTGTTAAACTAATTTTGGTGTGAGTTGTGAAAATGACTCTATGTGTGTAGCTTCTAGTTGGAAATATCGTACTGTAAGACCTTTGTAATATTAAAACAGTCTCAATCTATAGTTAATATATTTTCAACTCAATTCATTAAGAAGTAAACAAGGTTACTACACCATATCCGTCCTTATCAACTCTAGATTAAGTCCATATAATCCACGCCTATCATCGATATGTATTAACATGTTTTACAGAGGTTATTAGGCTTCATATCAAATCTATAATCTTGTAATTTAAAATATATGTTATTATTTTATCACAAAGGAGTTAATATTTATAAATTATAAAATACTAAATAAAAATAATGTCGTTTTACAAAATCAAAACAAAACACGTATATTAAATAACGAAACAACAAATTATAAATTAATTAATATAATATAATAATTAATAATAATAATAATTTATAATAATAATAATAAGGAAAATTAATAAATATAATATTTTATAATTAATATATTATAATTAATAATTATATATACGCTGTGAATATATTATATTATATAGAGTTATTTATATTATATTTAATTATCTTATATAATACTATTAATATAATTATTATTTATATTATATATTATATTATATTATATTATTAATATTTATTTATTTTATATTTATTTATTTTTTTTTTTTGTTTTTATTTTATTTCAAAGTTTATATAATTTTTATTTTTATTTCATGATTTATTTTTTTTTGGAGTGATATAATACTAAAACTCCATATATATGGTATTTTTTTTTTTTATAAAATTTTTGATGATGATGTTGATTTGTTTGTGTATAGTGTGTCTGCCGTTTGACAGGTATATTTGTCGGGCGGATTATCTGTTTTTTAGATCATTTGCTTCTAATTTAAGTATTTTGTTTGTTATTTGTCTTGTTATGCCAATGGTCTCTATTATTTCTATTTTGTCTCTAGTTTATCTTCGTTATTAGATAATAATATACTTTTCACAATTCCTCAACATCCATCCTCAGAGTACATACGACGCAAGTTCTCTCCCTGACACTACCATATGTTTTGGGTCAGGATCATTCACGTAAAGGGATTCTTCAAGCTCAAGCTGACGAATAAAGGTATGAACATCTATCGAAGCTAACGAATGATCTAATTATATTTTCCGATCTTTAAGGTAACAGTTTTTGTTAAAATGTACTAATATGCTCGTAATGAATATATAATGAGCGTTGTTGTCCCAAGTAAACATAATCGGCTTAACATTTCTGTTTTTAAAAGCGCAACTGTTTTAACATTTTCTCTCGAACTCGAGCCATATATTTTATATATTTTATCTGGGATGTGCCTCTAACATAGAAACCATATATTTTGTGGGGTTAAATAATCCTGTACTCTTGCGTCTCTGCATAGTAGTGTGCGAATATCACACCTATGCGCGATGATAAAAGTCACTGTAAAGTCGTATTTGCATCACGATATTAGAGAAGGAAGCTCCCACACTCAGTTTTCTTATCATTCATACACCTCACCATCCCGGCGCGAGCAGATAACTAGATATTCACTTGACACTCTGAGGTCTCAACTTTATGCGTGTCACGCTAAGAGAGAGGTGGGGTAGACGTAGTAGATCACACCGTTGCATAAGGTTTATCACACTAGAGCGAACGCACCACACCTATTATTAACCGCGACAAGTCGCGTATTGTGGGACATAGGAGACGAACTCCTCACTAGATATTATTGAAAATAGTGCGTCCGCACTCACGAAAAATGATGCGGCAGTTGGGTCACTCTCTGAAGTAGGTTGAACCGTCTGGCTTTCTTGTATATAAGAGGATACATCATTTTCGCGAATATTGATTTCCCAATGCACAATGTCACGTATAGAGGTGTATTTATCAAGACGCACCATTTAAGGTAGGAAGATACATCATCATAGAGAAATAAGAACACTTTTAAGACAGAGCACAACCTTCTACTACGTTCAAATCTAAAACGAATATGACGATGAAATAAAGTTTTCGAGAAGAAAGAATATCTCTAATAGTACTTCTCGACGTTACTCATATCTTTATAAGGAACTAATGAATCGGTACGACATTTCAGCGAGATACATACACTCCAGTATTCTGGAAGGCAAGTCATTGATCGCTTCCAATTGAATTTGAACACAAGATCTTAAGAGACTAAGGCATAGTTTCAACCAATCACGGAAAGGTATAGCGAGCACTAAGTTATGTTCAGACGGACCCAATCACAACGTGCCAGAGCAGGCGGATGGCAGGGAGGCCCAAAATATGAGATAAAGGATATGCACAACATGCGGAAAGAGACCGACTTCGGGGTGCGAGAGAGTGCGTGGACCATTATATATATATAGAAGAGATCTAAGAATATGAGTTGATAGCTATCTTATAGCAGACAACTCACTCCAGGTAGCGTGCATATGCCACAAACGCGTAACCCAGGAAGTGAGTATAAAGGAGCATGTTTTATAACGGAATATTAGAACTTATGTAGAGGTCACGAAAAATTTTTGGATCTGTAGGCTAGGAGCGAGTTGAACGCGTCAATATTAAATGGGTGAGTAAAGCATATAGGGGGTTACAGGGCTCACCACTTAGTCGTTTATAACGAGGAGCAAGAACGTGTGAGTATGTGAGAGATTAAGTATTGGACCAGTAAATATAAGCACGGAGGAAGATATATAGCTTCTATAATCAGCAACACAGCAACTGCTACAATAGCGATGAATAGACTTACCCATAGATAGGAGAGAGAGGTCGTGCAGAGAGAGTGAGTACAGAAGAAAGAGAGATGAGTATTGACTATGATCACACACGAAGCACATCTAGTGCGTGCGGCACATGAGCGTCAATGCAGTCAGACACCCCAAGTTGAGACCCCTGGGCTTGATGAATAAAATCCTCCACGGGGTATCACCCCGAGCAAGGCTTACCTCCTTCGGAGGGGTAATGCCTGTTTAACACGCCTTTTCGGGGTTGATACCCTTGGAGGATTTATTTCACTAGCAAGGGTGAAACCCCGGGTTCTCTCGATGGAAAGGAAGGTTTCCTTTAAGATATTTTTCTATTGTATGAGTATGATATTCCTGAAATACGGGAGAGCGTAAATTAACTTTTTAAACATCTGTGATTCACACGAGCTACATACCTTATCAGCCGGTGAGCATTACCATAGTAAGTATATATATTAAATCATACTATATATCATATCTATAACTCATATATTTATATAATATATATATAGCTATATATAGATATTATTATGATATATATAATGTAAGACTTTGGATGCTGTTTTCATGTGACATATCCGTTTATCCTAATTTGCCCCTAACTCTGGGATTGGCTGAACGTATCCTATAAACTCTTCCGTGATTGGTTGCAATATCCCTTATCTCTTACGACTTGGTGGGTTGTTCCAGTAATATTACAATATTGGGCGTTCTCTCGAAACATTATTTCATGCGTCCATATTCGTTTTTAGATTTTGAACGTGGGTAGGAAGGTTGTGCTTGTCTTAAAAGTGGTTTATTTCCCTGCTGTGTATATTCCTACCCGTTAGATATGGTTCGTCCTTGATAAATACAACCTCTATACGTGCCAATGTGCATTGGAAATCAATATCTCCGAAAAGTGAATGTTATCCTCTATATACAAGAAAAGCCAGAACGGTTTCACACCTACTCACAGATGTAGTGAACTAATATGCATCTATAAGACGGTTTATGAGTTCCGACGATTACTTTGTGTATTCATCAATGCTGAAGAATGGGTGAATGAAGCACTTTAGAGTTCTACACTTGGTGCTACTTAAATCGTGGAGATAGGTTATCAGTGGGGTGGAAATCATGATGACTAAGAAGACTCTTTAACTTTCTCTAAATTATCTAGATACGAAGTATTATGGATATTAGAAATATGGCTAGAGACGCGAAGATAACAGGATTATTTAAAACCCCAACAATAATGGTTTCTAGTGTTAGAGGCAATCCAGATAAAATATATGGGTCGAGTTCGAGAGAAAATGTTAAAACAGTTGCGTAAAAAAAAAATGTTAACCGATTATGTTACTGCAGCTCATTATATATTATACGACATATTATACATTTAAAAACTGTTACCTAAAGATTAGGAAATATAATTAATCATTCTTAGCTCGATAGATGTTCATACCTTTATTCGTCAGCTTGAAGAATCCCTTTACGTGAATGATCCTGACCCAAAAACATATGGTAGTGTCAGGGAGAGAACTTGCGTCGTATGTACTCTGATATGGTTTCCGGGAAACTGAAAAGTATATTAATATCAATAACGAAGATATCTGGCATTGTGTAAGGAATTGGACCGATAAATTTAATGATGTCTCGTAAGCCGCATTCTATGTTAAGGAACATTAAAATATATATAAATGATCTGGACCAGGGGCAGGAGTGAATGTGAGCATATATATATATTATATATATATATATATATAATATATATATATTATATAACTATAATATATATATATATATATATATAAATATATATAATATATATATCTCACGGGGTTTTATTATTATTTTAGATTATTATTATTATTATATTATTATTATTATTATTATTCTTATTCTTCATTGTGCTTATTTTTATTATTATATTTAAATTGTTGTAATTTTTGTTTTTCGTTTTTAATATCGTGTTCGGTTGTGTTTTGTCCCCCTTTCCTTCATATTATTGTACATTGTTAATTTATAAATATAGACCTCCTTTGTATCATATATTATCAGTTTTAGTTTGTATATAGCCTAATCCTTCTGTCAACATGTTTATAGCGTCGATTAAGGGCTGTGATATATGGACTTTCTGAGTTGATAAGGCGGTTATGTTGTAACCTTGTTTACTTTCTTATGATTGGTTGAAAATATATTATCTATAGATTTGAGACTGTTTTATATACAAAGTTTCTTCAGTACGATATTTCCAACTGAGCTAACACCATGGCTTCTTTTCACACTCCCAAACTTGTTAACAACATATTTACGAGGACCTTTGTTATTCCCGAAGCTGTATTTTTTTTAAATTTCATTCCTAAAACCTCAATGGTGTCGTTACATAGCTGCTATTCCTACGAATAGTTACCATGAAATTACCTTTGCTTCTTTCTGTTGAAGAATTCCTCCGTATTATTGACACCGTGGAATTAATACCGTGGAAGAATGGGTAAAAGCTGAGTATGTGATATCTGATACCATCGAGTCATGAGTGAAATATCTCATTAGAAACGAAGGCTAGAGGGGAAGGAGGGGTATTAAATAGAATAGACTGTTGCTTTCTGCATATTGCGATAGTGTTAAAGTATTCGATGTACGTAATTCAACTGGAAACCTTAACTCAGCTA
>JABUQX010025988.1:0-50111 GCA_015478945.1 Trachelipus rathkii
AATATTAATATAATATAAAAATAGTAGGTTGAGTATAGTGACAATATAGATTGAATTTTTGTTGGAAATATAGTGTTTGAGATTTTAATATACTTACTATATGATATATGGTGTGTATTTATTATGTATTTGTAGTTGTGTATTGTATATATGTGTATATATATATTTTTTTTTTGTATTTTATATTTATATAAAATAAGCCCTGGTAGCTCCAGCTTGTAGAGCACTCGCCAAACTAAGCGAGGTCCTAGTTCCGCAAACTGGTCGGGCGGAGAATGTGACTATTCTCCCTTGGGCTTGGCTTCGTCCTTTGCTCGGAAGTTAATTGAGTACACCCCCTCCTAGATAAGGGCTCTGCCCGTGATGTCGAGTGTTTATCTTCTTGTAAAAAAAAAACAAAAAAAAAAATAATATATATATAATATATAGTATATATATATATATATAGTATAATATATAATATATATAATATATATATAAATATAAATATATATATATATTATATATATATATATTATATATTAATACTTATATATATATCGAAGCACTGATTAACGAAACCATACTATTCTCTACACTGCAGCGGTGCCCAGGCCATAACCTGCTCTCGAATTAAGATTCATCACGTTTATTAAAAAATAAAATAATTTTAAAAATTATATATATATATATATATATATATATGTATATATATATATATATATTATTATATATAATATATATATATATATTATATTATATATAACAATATATATATTATTCCTTTGTCCTTTTTTGTTATTTTGGACTACGAAACGTAAGAAATGCTCAAATTTGCGTTCGTTTTTGTCAAACTTGCCGAAAATCGACAAAAAAATGGCTCACCAAACGTAAGGATCCCCGCTTAATTCTGTATTCTGTATAAAGTTGCACATTTCCCTGCTTGCCAAATATTAAGCACGTTTCTTACGGAAAAATGGTAAACAAACAGGTGACGGCTTGGCGTCTGAATTGGTGAATGTTTCATTAATTAAAATCAGCTTTAAATCTAATTTCTTCCAAATGGATGAACTCCATCACAATATACATTTATAGTTTTATTTTGTAATATAGATCATTTGTTATTTTTTTTTTTTCTGTTTATTCCAAACCAACGTGCCCATCACAACAGCTGATCCAAGTTTGTTTTTTAAAAACAAAAAAAGTAAACCAAGCACGAAATCCCGGTCGTTAAACCAAAGGGGTCACACTGAAATTTATATAAATTTGAATTCCACTGGGACTATCCCTGGCCAAATTTCGCAAATTTTAGCAATAAATTATATACAGTAATTTTTCTGGCGTTTATAAAAATATCTATTTAATCATTATTGCAGCCTTATTTACTTCAGTTCATACATTAAATTATTGAAAACTTTCTTTAGAAATTGTCTCATGCATGGATGAATTTTTAAAAATTATTTTTTTTAGTAATCGCGATCTATACCTTTCCACCATCAGTCGTCCACGCACTTTGTTTTTCCAAAAGTAAGTTGTTATTATACAAACAAGAAAATAAATTTTGAAGCTATCATTAAATGCCTAGGTTGAATAAACGTCCATGTGACACAAAAAGTTATAAATGGGCGAGATTTAGGCTTAACTTTTTCTCTCAAGATCTGAATTTTTTGTATTTTTAGCGTCTTCTGTCTTTCAAAGCTTTGTTTTTAACATTCTTTCTCTGCGTCTTGCGAAGCTTATTGGATCTGTATGAATAATTTCTTTTTTTTTTGAGATCGTTCTTCATATTTCCTATGGGCAGCTCTTACAGTTGTCAACATTTTTTGAGTGATAGGAATTTTATGAATAATATTTCCATAAGATCTTATAGCATTGTGCACTGTTCTTTGGGAAATCAGACTATGGTCTTTCAGATTCTCTACTAAAATTGCTTTACTTTAACAGGAAACCCCCTGTCCACTGCGCATTTTCCATGCGAGAAATATCAGTCCTAATTTAAAATTTGCCACAATTCCGCTAACAATTGATTCCCAGGTACTATTAGAAGAAAAAAATTCATCAAGTCTCTTAGAAGGACGTCACCATCCTAAAAATATTTGAATTTTAATTCAAGGGAATAGAAGGAGCTTCACTGCAAAGTTTGGATAGAGTGTATTAGTGCTTTTGATTTTATACAACAGAATCTGTGACTTCGGGTTATCGAGCAATTGTAGTGTACAATGCCTCTAGCATTAAAGCAAATCTTTGTTTCCTTTGGTCTGGCTGATGAAAAATTATACTAGGATCCAATGATGAGAGCCCTTGAACAGGCTTGTAGAGGACATCTTTCTAATAACTTTTCTGTCATTTTGATAGCACAGTCTGGCATTCAAGTTTGAATTTTAGGATATTACTTTCATTCGAAGTTAATACTTTATAATTTTTTTTGTTTAAAAATCCAAGATTAATACCCTTTACATCACGCAAATTGTCTTTTTCATGTAAAATCTAATACAAAAAGTTAGTTGTTGTAGCAGGCCTTTTACTGGAAAGCAAGAAAATCTTTCCATAATTTTATTTTCAAGACATTGTAAATCGTGAACAGGAATGGATCAAGTGGGTCTGACGTTTGGAACACTTTTGAAAAACTGATTCACGTGTCTAAGGAAAGCATTTTTAAAAAAATCAGTTTGTGATTAAAAATACATCTTTGGTTTGAACAGAAAACATTTTGTATAGTATAGTGGTGTTTTGAGAATTTTCGGCTTGTCAAACTGCACAAAATCCCAAAATCAACGTTCGTCAAACCTTAAAAAAAAAGTATAAATAACCCTAAAAAGAAAAAGATATAAACAGATTAAGTTCTACAGTCTAAAAGTCTAAAACACATCCATATTACCAATCACCTTCAATCCGGAAGGATGAACTTGGAAACCTCTACGGACAGATTAGGAAGAATAGTAGGTAATAGTGAACTAAAAATAGAAAAGAAACAGGATGAAGTTAGATTTTATGGATGTCGTTTCCTCGCCCATCCTTTCATTCACATTATCAATACAAAAATCCAAACACAATTATACAGTAAGGGAAAAAAATATATTCAAAAATATGTACTTAAGCCCTATATATTCAACTCTTTAATATGTTTTGAAAAATTTTAAAATTTCCCGGACTTTTTTTGGATTTTTTGAACTTATTTGAGGTATGTGAGGACTTTCCCTGATCTTCCCTGACTAATTTTATTTCCCTTCTTGACTTTCCAGAAAGTGTGAACCCTGAAACAGGAAATTACTACTAAAATAAAACTGGGTGAGCATTTTCTTATCGAGCGTAACCACAAATGACATGACCAAAACGAAAACGGTCTAATTAAAAGCAAAGAAAATGCTAAAACTCATTCTATAGCAAACTCTTCGTTTTATTACAATTTGATTAAAGGATATAGAATTAAAGAAATTAATGTCCCACTGTAAATATTAGTGGACTTTGCTACTTTCTATTTATCGCAAGACCCACTAATACTCTTACTGGAAACTAGTTTCTGTATTTCTATCTCTTTAATCATAAAAATTGCAGGTCTAAGTCCCCCATACACAAGCCTTTGTTATTTCTTTCTGATTGGAAGTTTTTCCATGAAGAAATCACCTTTTCTCTGTAAATTTTCTAGGGTTAAGCCTTTACCCCTCTAACGTTTTTGATAAATAGCTTGTTCTACACGTTTCTCGATACATTTTCCTCGCCTTAAACTACTGCAATACTGATGTTCCTTAAACTTCCTGTTTATTGCTCAGGCTTCCCTGCATTGGTGAACCCCTTTCCCAATGATCTTCACTTTCAGAATTAGAAATATCTTAAACAAAAACTTTACCCAATGCAAGTTCTTATATGTTAATTAACAACAACTCAGATTAGCAGTTTCTTTAAGCATAAGAAAAGCATCCCCATGAACTTGAGGTAACACATCTTTACAAATATAAATTGTACCAACTGTAAACAGATCGACTTGTAGGTCCAACTTTTCCTACAATATAGAGCGAGCCTTCTCAAACCGATGGGCATTTTCCTTTCGAACTAATCTCCCCAACTCTCAACATGAGGATTTAGCTGTCAGAGATCACTATGGCCTCAATAGGCCCCGTATATCTCTTCAAAAATTCTCCAATTTTCAAAATACTACTAAAGGTGAAGAACTTAAAAATTCGAATATATCTATATATGAAAACACTTAATATTACACGTATTTTCCATAGACCTCTTTGGCACTCCTGATTGCCTGAATTCCGCGCAAAAACGAACACAATTTCTTTCGAGGTTTACTTTTGTTTTTACAAACATTTGAATTCAGCTGTTGTGATGGACCTCGTTGCATTTCGGATAAACAGAAATAAAACTAATAAACAAATTGTTTATATTACAAAAAAATATTGGAATTTTTTTTTTTTTTTTTCAAAAACTCTTAAGAAGAGATGAAAGAGTGTATCCATTGGAAAGTAATTTGATTTAAGCTGCTTTCTATGAATGAAAATCTCATCAATTCAAGTGTGGCTTACCACCCGACATTTTTTGGTTTCATAGCACTTTTGTTAAGAACCGTGCTAAATTCCGCAATCACAGGAAATAGCAACCTTTATAGAATAAAGAAGAAATTTCTTAGTTGTTAAGCCTTTGTTACGATTTAATTACCTCTTAACAAAAACGAAATGCAAACTCGAGCATTTCTTACGTTGCGTAGCACAATTTTAAAACGAAAAACGCTGATATAAACATTGCAATAGGTCAGATATATAGGGAAACTATCAGGACCTTGCGTTATATATTATATATACTATATATATATATAATATATATATATATATAATATAATTATATATATACCTATAATTATTATATATATAATATATATATATATATACTATTATTTATATATATTATTTAAATGCAAAATATAAAATAAGAAATTTGAAACTTTATTTTCTTAGAAAGGGTGAAGCTACCCTTCTCAAATTCGTCGAGTCATTGAAGGAAATTTTTAAATTTTCTTCGTCGTGATGGCATGTGCTTGAAAACCTCTCCACCTTATCTTAAAATCTAGCTTTCTGTGAAAGGGGTTGACAAGCTCAAAACTTTTTCAACTACCATCACCACTCCACTTTTCAGCAATGCGGGGACATGGTACGTGACGTATATATTATATATATATAATATATATATTATATAACATATATAGTAATATATATATATATATACTATATATATTATATTAATTTTAAAACGCAAAAATGTATGTGGATCGGGTTAAGGTATTGGCAAATTTTGGCCGAGATACCGCATACTACTACTCACAAAATTCCCGATTCCGATCCGATACCACAAAAAAATCTACCGATACCACCGATACCGATACTGATACCATGGTATCGGTGCATTCAAAAAACTAATATATATATATTAGTAGTATATATATATATATATTATATATATATATATATTATATATAGATATATAATATATATATATATATAGTATATATATAAAGCTGGTTTGGTTGGTTGCAACATATATTTATAGTAATGCCCATTAGTAAAGGCACATGTTCACCAATAAAATGTTTTTTTTTAGATTGATGTTATCGTTATAGTTTCTAGATTTTCTTTTATTGTAAAACCTAGTTTGATATATATATATAATATATATATATAGATATATATTATATATATATAGTATTATATATATATATATATATATATATATATATATATATATATATATATATAGTAGTGCAGAGGGGTGTCACCCCCAATTTTTATAAAAATCACAGGATATACTCTAAAAAAAATAGTAATGAAGAATAATGAAAATGAAAATCATCGCTCTCTTTAGGAAAAAAAGTTACAGCCTCTTAAAGTTGTTAAAACTCCCATATGATTTAATTAAAAAAAAAAAAAATAAATTAAAAATCACAGGATATATAGCTATATTCTAAAAAAAATAATAATGAAGCTTAAAAATACAAAATAATGATTTGTCTTTAGGAAAAAAGCTAGAATCTCTCAAAGCTTAAAATTTTCCCATAGGCTTTTTTTTAAAAAAAAAAATTAGTGGGCCTCTTGCTCATTTTAGGGTCATCCTAACGTTTTAGTTCAGGTTATGATAAGATTTGTTAAGTATGCATAGTCATGAGTTGATTATTTATTAAGCTTAATTATTAATTTTATACTAAAAAACAAACTATCTAGGTTGGGTTTGGTTTTGGGCAACGACAATCCATCTAGGTTAGGTTTAGGTCTTGGGCAATGACAATCCATCTAGATTAGGTCTAGGTTTTGGGCAATGACAATCTGTCTAGATAGGTCGTACTGTACGGCTTTTAAGTCAAGGTTAGGATAAAGTGTGGTTAGGTAGACACAGATTTAATATATATATATATATATATATATATATATATATATATATATGTATATATATATATATACTATATTAATAATATAATTTAATATATATATATTATTATATAGACTTTGATATATTGAATATCAAAGGTCAGACGAAAGGTTCAGTTTACATATATATATATATTATATTATATATATATATATAATATATGATATATATATAATATATATATATATATATATATATAATATATATTATATATATACTATATATTATATATCTTACTGGTATATATATATATATATTAATATATATATATATATATATATAATATATATTATATATATATATATATATATATATATTTATATATACAAAGGTGGCATTTAACGCGTTAAAGCGTTAATCCGTTTAATTAACTCATTAATATTATTCGTTAACTTTTACGCTTTCGATTATTTCGAAAAGATAGTAACGGTACTATTAACGACCGTTTAAAAAATTTTCCCTACATCCGTTAACGTTACCTTAATTTACAGTTATATAAAATATTTTCTGTCTAATTTTAAATTGTATTGATTCGATTTCTATAACAATTTCTATTTTTCCAATAATTTCCTAAATCATCTTCTCTATTACTCAAAATGTGTTTATCCTTACACAGTTATTATCCCGTTTAGACAAATTGTTTGACGTTTTTCTATTTCTGTATTCTCCATTTCTATTGGTTCGCTGAGAACAAAAGATAGATAGTGACTGTCACCCGTTCAATGGGTCTATTAACTTCTTTCGTTAGTTACTTGAACTTTTTCTTTTTGCGACTAGTGAAAATATAAGAACTGGCCTCATAGGCGTTGTAACATAAAAAATATACATATTTGTCATTGAAAATTCTAAGTTGACATATCCTTTATTTTTACAATAAACCTATACTTTTTCCTTTTTTGGAGTCCGCCCGGTTTTTAAAAAAAAAAAAAAGACATTTTATGTCCCAGTTTCAATGCTTTATTTATAAACAAGCGTAACTATACAATATCAAAACGCATATCAATTACATCAAAGTGCAAAGGTCATTGAACCAGAGTTTACCTACATATGTCAATATGTGGCCCCCTTCGTTATAGGATTACATTCACGGATAATCCAATTTCCTTTCCCAAACATTGGTTATACAGCATCCGGATAATGGAAGGAACGGCATGTCAATCCTGCGTTTTCAACCTGCGTATAATGTGGCAGCCCCATAGGAAAGAAATCGCATTGGCGTTAAGTCCGTGGGACCGGGCGGGGCCAGATATATAGAGCCTCTGTCGTCTGGACCATTATGACCCAACCACATTATTCTGGGAGTAAGCTCGTTCACCACGCTCGACACTATTGTTGACTCCAATGGTGGAGGGGCTCCATCTGCTGCCATATTAAAAGTTTACCGCTTCATCCTCTAATAAATTGTGAAAAGAGCCATTGTTGTAACATATCGAGATAGGCGACCCCTGTTATGGTTTGCTTCTGCGAAAAAGAAAGAGAAAAGAAAGGAGAAAAGACCTGCCGTCGGGATATGGCGCAGAAAAAGATAACCTTTGGGAATCACGTTCGTGTTCTAAAAGTTCATGCGGATTTTCAGACCCCAGATACGACATTATGGGCATTCATCTTACCCTTGAGATGAAAGGTTGGATTCATCGCTAAACACTACACGATCTTAGAAGGTCATCGTCTTGACCTAACACTGCACAGGGCAAAAGTTTAAACCGTTAGAGCCTAGTCGTCGGGCTTTAAGGCATGTACAAACTGCAACCGGTATGCACGTATGTGTGTAAACGTTTCCTTAACACCTTCCACACCGTCGTTTTTTTGGCACCTTCAGTTCGTGTACTTGCTCTCCGAAACGGATTTCTTAGGGACTATGAAGAAACGAGCCCTGATACCCACATCCTGTACAGTCACTCTGGGCCTTCCTTACTTTTGCCTTTACAAGACATCCATTAGTTGCAAATTTGCCTATACCATCGGCGAATGTTTTTTGCCACATGGAGGATCCACATGGAAACGTAAACGATCGTATGTTTGATCGTAATTACAGATTTCACACTTAGCAAATTGTAGAACACGGAAAGCTTTACGCTCAGGACTCGCCATTGTCAGTATTGTGGCGCACGCACTAGAGAAGACAACATCTGAATGCGCGCATGCGCGATATGATCGAACCTAATCAGGAACTCGTTCTGCGCATGTGCATATTCGAAAATATGCAACTTACTCTTCACTTTGATGTATGAATGATATGCTGTTGATATGTTGATATTGTATATAATAAAGCATTGAAACTGGGAAATTCTTTTACAGATACCCGGTATTGAGTATTAATTAATAAGGTATTTACGCTTGGAAGTATTCTTCGGCAAGCGGCAAAATCATCTGCTATAGGTCACAAAGCCTAATTAATTTGTTTGATAAGCTTAATATCATTATTTAATATTGTTAGGGATATTATAAGTAATAAAAGAAAAATAACAATAATTATTACTATTCCTAAATATTGTGAAGACGTTAACGTTAACCGATTAGCGTTAACTTCCGCTACATTCTTTACCGATAAACGCTTTAATCAATTACGTCGTTAATATTTTTTGTTAACGTTTAAAAATTAACGAGACGTTAACTTTTTCATTAACGGTGCCCACCTTGTATATATATATATGACTGGTAATATAATATATATATATATATATATATTATATATAAAATGTTTATGTAAATAGCTCAAAAATATTTAATTTCATAATTAATCTAAATGCAGTTGTGAGATCCACATGCATAAATTCCTACATTACTAATTTGCTTGTGGTTTCTTTTACTAACATTGGTGATGGTTTGAAATTTTATCATCCTGGAATTCGTAATATCCCCCCCTGACCACAAAATTTCTTCCATCATGTTATGACGGGTGGGGGGAAATTTAATAAAAAAAATTCTACCACCACCTTTCTTTTCTTTTATTACTTCAGAGTTTATATTGATTGAAAGTATGTTATTTTTAAGAAGACCGACAAAAGTGGGTTCTAACTCTAATGTTTTTATCAGATGTCCCAATAAAGTAAGTGAACAATTGAGTAAATGATTATATAATTTAAATGAATGGATTAAGAGTTGTTTATATTAATATGTATTTTTAATTTTTATCTAGTTCTATTCCATTTGAGCCCGAGCTGCTCCTCCACATAACTATTGTTTCGATTATCTCAACGTCTCAACGAAAGGGTTCCATATTTTGGCCTCTGGGTATATCTAGGGGTATGTTTAAATCTAGTAATATTTTATTGCTAATTTACTGAATGATAAATAGATGAAATAAATTAAACTTTATAGGTCTATGCGTATATACCTAGTATTTAGTTGGTCTAATATTTCTAGGTCATCAGGGTTGGCACTGCTTGAAAACTGAATACTCTATTTGATCAGGGTTGGGACTTCTTGAGAATTGAACACTCTATTTAATCAGAGTTAGGACTTCTTGAAAATTGAATACTCTATTTAATCAGAATTAGGACCTTTTGAAGATTGAACATCCTAAACATTCTAATTGAAGTAGGAGATCAATGGGATGTGATTCTTATACGTCGTATCATCGTATGTCTATTTTTGTAACTAATATGTTACCAATATATGCGAAGTAGAAAAGCCAAATACTTTATTTTTCCATATAATTGTGTGCAACAAAAACGATTTCATTATTACTAAGTAAAATAAATAAAATACTATTTACAAGAAAAATGGAGGTTATAAAGAACCATATAGTGTCTGTGTTGCTTAGTTAAAAATAACTTGGTACTAAACTATATTTCCTAACAAGGAATACTAATAGGTGTAAAGTGACACAATTATTATAATTCAGTGTGTAGCTGATAAATTTTATTAAATACTTTTATAAAAACTGCGAAGAATTATACTATTTAAAAACCCAAGATTTATCTAAGATAGAAACTTTGCTATATAGATGTATCATACTTAAATTTTTCAAAATGTATAATGTTATAATTTATATACAATACTATAGTTATAAAAACATATATTTATATGTCTATATTTTTAGATTTAGTTTTATTAGAGTGAGTGTCAGTGCACTGGTGTGATAGGTATCATAGTTTCAATATTTTATTTGTTTGAAAGTTTATACATATAGATAGGGAATTATATTAAAATTAATGCAAAAATCAAACATCTTTTAAAAACTACCTATCCTAACTGTAAAAAGTGTAAAACCTATGATAATTTAAAGTCAAAGTGTATTTTCCTAAGGTAAAAATTATTATTATTATATATTGTACATTATCCCATGCTTTTATTTGCTTGTTTTTAATTTGTGTTATGTTTTATTTGCATGTATATGTATGGATGTCTATTCTGCTGAGGCTTGGCAAATCCATTCTTATAAAGATCTTCCTTATCCTATTCCTGTTAAGACTAAGAGTAATTTATCTATTTGGGTAGCTATAAAGAGTTAAGGGAAATCTTTTCATTAATTGAAGTGAACATCGGCTTCTATGGGCCCAAGTCGTTGTGTTTCTCTGCTTATTTTCTTTTCCAAGTAAGTTTATATTTACTATTTTATATTTTATATTTTGGTTATTCTTTAAATTGTTCTGCAATTTCTTTTCACTAATATAAACTTAACTATTATTAACATCATGGCAGAGAAAAAAACTTTCTTCGAATATTCACAGCCGTAAAACAGTATCTTTTTCTGAGTCAGTGAATATGTTTAACAACAAAACCCCTTCTTCGACCTCAGTGTCACCAACCATATATTCTACTGTTACTAATATGAAGGTGCCTACAATTGCATATCATCAACCTTCATTATATTTAACTCTATCTGGAATGAATCTTCCAATGTACTCAACCCCCTCTTCTATTTTTGATTGTCAGCCTCAAATTCCATCAAAGCCACCACCTGGGTTCCAACAACCTCAGGTAATTCCACCTCCACCGAATGATGAATGTCATACAAATGTATACAAGCATGCACAAGTACCATTTGATACTAACACTACTAATTTAATGATACAATTACTCCAGCAAAATCAGCAGATATCGAGAGTGCTCACTCAGCTGATGAATACTTTCCTATTGACTCAACAAGAGTTTCAAACACCTACTAACCCTACTAATACTTTCACTAAGCATGAAAATTATAATAAATTGCCTACTCCACCAAAATGACCTATACAACAACAATGGTCTAGAGGTGGAAAACAACTTAAATGCAATTATTGTAAGAAATCTTGTCATGATATCCGCACATGTAGATCCCGTCCTTATTGTCGTTTTTGCAGAAAGCAGGGACATTTGCAATCTGAATGCTATGTAAAACAGAACAAATGTCTTCATTGTGAAGAAGAAGGACACATAATAAGTAATTGTTTACAAAGAAGACAGAGTTCAATCATATGACGGATGTCCTATTTGTCATGGAAAACATCTTGGAATTGAATGTCCACAATGGATATCTAAAAATACATCCAAATTCCCTGAAAATGTAAAAAGTTCCTTAATACATGATCCACCTCCAGAATCTTCTCAATTAAAATCATCCAATGAAGAAGAGAAAACACCACCTAAAAATAAACCTATAATGGTGAATGAAATTCAAAATGATAATACACTTGAAGAATTGCAAGAGTTGCAGTTAAGTGAAGGGAATGTGGTGTTAAATAAATTGGCCAATACACCGAAATTGCCAAATCATCTTTCAATAAATCAGACACTTCTCAAACCAATATTGATCCTCCTCTAACGTTTAATAATACTAACCTGGAAACTATGAGCAGTGATTTTTCCTATAATATTTGTAATGTTTCAAAGATCCAACGTGATCCTCCAAACTCTACAAAAATCCATACGGATTCTCTAAATTCTACAAATAATAATCAATTAAATTTTTCAAATTCTTCTTCTATTTCTTCTTTGAAGCCTTCTATTTCCTCCAATGTGAATCAATTAACAAATTCTCTTAACATTTCCTGTAATTCTCTACAGGCTAACAATACTACTCTTCAAACTCCTTCAAGTTCCCCGAATTCTATACTTCATCCAAATCCTCCAATTCAAAATGTTGATAAAGCACCTCCAGAAAAAATTCAGGAAAAACCTGATAACCTAGAATTTGATTCACCTAAATTTGATATGGGAATGATTTATCAATTCAAAAATGATAACAACAATAGTTATGTGCATGGATTCCCAAACGGATTTACGGGTACACAACCAATGGACATATACGATTCTTTATTCCAATGTTTGTCCATGTGTACACATGGTGAGCTTGATCACATTCCATTGCAACATAAATTAGTAACTGAGTTAATAAATGAGCGAATATAATTTGCCAAATAAGTTTTTTTCAAAGAAAAAACTTTTTTCATGTTTTTTTTTCATTTTTTTCAGTTTTTTTCATTAAATGTATTTTTAAAAATATAGAGGCTAATATGATATTTCACTTGAATATTTTCATTTTTCAAATATAAGGATATTTGAAATTAAACAAATATTCCATCATGATTTATAAAATAGCAGAACTACCTTTCTCCTATATTTTATCAATTGTTTTCGTTACAATTTACAGTAGGTTGTAGCCTGCAGGCTGTTGTTTGTAGGCTTCTACTTACTAATTTAACTATGTATTTTACATTTTTATCATATAATCAAATTTATAATTTACTTTTAAATATTAATGTATATATATATTATATTTTATTTATAGATATTTATGTCTGAATGACAAAAATCAAAAGTGACTAAGGGATGCAAGATGAAAATAATAAAAATATTGAAATTTAAAATTATACCAAGATTGTAAATGAAGGAGGATGAGTGAATGACTAAATTAAATATTTGGGCTTTGGAATATCAACTTTTGATTCACTAATCATAGGTCCCACTCCAGACCCCAGTTCACTACTGAGTACTGAGTACTGTGCTGTGACTCCTGTCAAGCTCATTATCACTGGGCTCATCAGCGTGATCAGTCACATTTAATTTTGATATGACTATAAGTCTGATATCCTCAGTCGTATGAAGTTTGTTGTGAGATGACAGTGTGGTGAAAGGAGGCAGGGGCAGTAAAACAGAACTCTTTAAGTTAGCCCTTAGAATTAATTCAAATCTCTCTCAGTGGCAAATTTTCAGAATTTCCAGTTCTAGATTATGAGCAATAAATACTAGTTTTTACATCTACACAACAAAAGTTATATTTCATGTGAGGGCCTTTGCAACCTTTTATTTCCTTAAAAAGTACAGTCACACGACTTTTTGCAGGTGGCATTTCTAAATTCTGATTAAATAATTATGATAAAAATGTTACTGAAAGCTGAAACAGAGTAAGAAAACATTAATGAAGCCACAAACACAAAAAGTATATTGAATTATCAAAAATTCAGAAATATTAAAATAAAAATATGGAAAAAACATAAAAATTTTGAACACAAACTTTTGAACACAAACTCAGGGAAATTGGAACCAAAAAATGTCCAAATTAGAGCATATTTGCTAAAATTTATAATATAATTGTTCAAACATGTAAATTCCACAACTTAATTGAAAAAAATGAAAAAAACAAATTTTTACTTTTTTTCATGAAAAAAAACGTTTTTTTTCGGAAAAAAATGAGTTTTTTTTTTTCCTTTCCCAACCCTACGAGCGAACCAAATATAACTTGCCAACTGAGGGTGAGATCGGAGTCCAAGTTTTGGAACTATTGAAGAGGATCAAAAATTCAGATAAACCTCCAATACCACTCCTGGTACAAGTATTTATTGAACTTTATCCTGAAAAGGAGATCTTATTATATCATGGCAAGAACCAGCCATTATATTTCGGAACTTCAAAAAGTAAGGACTTACATTTTTTATCTTGTCTGAATGGATATCATTACACTCATCTAAGGCCAATTCATGGTAAATGGCCAAAAGACGCAAAAGAATTTTTGAAGAGAGAGATAGAGAAGAGGATGGAACTAAAACTAGATTCCATTATTCCAAAATCTCCAACCAAGAATAATTTGGATTATCAAAGATCCACACATATTGGTCATTTTGACTCTCCCTTTTCTTCTTGTATCAATTCGAATCCACCGATTTCCTCTGGTTCTTATAAATTATAAGTGAATTCTAAATCTAATGTTTTTATCAGATGTCCCAATAAAGTAAGTGAACAATTGAGTAAATGATTATATAATTTAAATGAATGGATTAAGAGTTGTGTATATTAATATGTATTTTTAATTTTTATCTAGTTCTATTCAACTTGAGCCCGAGCTGCTCCTCCATATAACTATTGTTTCAATTATCTCAACGTCTCAACGAAAGCATTCCATATTTTGGCCTCTGGATATATCTAGGGGTATGTTTAAATCTAGTAATATTTTATTGCTAATTTACTGAATGATAAATAGATGAAATAAATTAAACTTAATAGGTCTATGCGTATATGCCTAGTATTTAGTTGGTCTAATATTTCTAGGTCATCAGGGTTGGGACTCCTTGAAAACTGAATACTCTATTTGATCAGAGTTGGGACTTCTTGAGAATTAAATACTCTATTTAATCAGAGTTAGGACCTTTTGAAGATTGAACATCCTAAACATTCTAATTGAAGTAGGAGATCAATGGGATGTGATTCTAATATGTGGTATGTCTATTTTTGTAACTAATATGTTACCAATATATGCGAAGTAGAAAAGCCAAATACTTTATTTTTCCATATAATTGTGTGCAACAAAAACGATTTCATTATTACTAAGTAAAATAAATAAAATACTATTTACAAGAAAAATGGAGGTTATAAAGAACCAATATAGTGTGTGTGTTGTTTAGTTAAAAAAAACTTGGTACTAAACAATATTTCCTAACAAGGAACACTAATAGGTGTGAAGTGAGACAATTATTAATATAATTCAGTGTGTAGCTGATAAATTTTATTAATTACTTTTATAAAAACTACGAAGAATTATACTATTTAAAAACCCAAGATTTATCTAAGATAGAGAAACTTTGCTATTTAGATGTATCATAGTTAAATTTTTCAAAACTTTATGTTATAATTTATCCGGTATACAATACTATAGTTATAAAAACAAATATTATATTTAAATGCCTATATTTTTAGATTTAGATTTTTTTTTAGAGTGAGTGTCAGTGCACTGGTGTGATAGGTATCATAGTTTCATTATTTTATTTGTTTGAAAGTTTATACATATAGATAGGGAATTATATTAAAATTAATGCAAAAATCAAACATCTTTTAAAAACTACCCATCCTAACTGTAAAAAGAGTAAAACCTATGATAATTTAAAGTCAAAGCGTATTTTCCTAAGGTAAAAATTATTATTATTATATATTGTACATTATCCCATGCTTTAATTTGCTTGTTTTTAATTCGTGTTATGTTTTATTTGCATGTATATGTGTGGCTGTCTATTCTGCTAAAGGGCTTTGGCAAATCCATTCTTTTAAAGATCTTCCTTATCCTATTCCTGTTAAGACTAAGAGCAATTTATCTATTTAAGGGAAATCTTTCCATTAATTGAAGTGAAACATCTGCTTTCTATGGGCCCAAGTCGTTGTGTTTCTCTGTTTCTTTTCTTTTCTAAGTAAGTTTATATTTACTATTTTATATTTCTATTACTATTATTTATTTTTGCTACTGCGCATTTTTTTATTTTTCCGGTGAACTTAGGAATCTCATCATAATTATAAAGTAAGTTTAATGTATTTATATACGGTTATATATATAATATATAATATATATATATATATATATATAATATAAATATATATATATATATATATATCATATTATATATATATATATATATATAATATATATATAATATATAATTATATATATATATATATTATAAATATATATAAGTTATGGACATTGGACATCCGACCTAAAATTGACAATCCGCTTCCCGCATTCCTCTTTTTGAAAAAATGAGGTTATGTTGAGAATGTTTCTACATTGATTTTGATTAAAATGCATATAAAATAAATATATGTGCATCTTTTTCATGGGGAGGTTTAGGGAAAAAGGGAATTATTCGAATTTTTTGATATATATATTATATATATTATATATAATATATATATATATATGATATATATATATATATATATATTCTTTCTTTTTTTTTTCCCTCTTCCCAGGAAGGTTCTTTCATCCTGTTCAGACGTGCAAGCGTCTTTCTGCAGGACATCCCTCTCCATGCACTATTTCCTTCTTCTCATTTAGCACTTCTCAATTTTGGGTATGCTGACATCTTTCCAGAGAGTCCTCCACGACTGAGCCACCCTCTTTCTTCGAGTCTTATCTCCTGTCGTGTCCATTCCCACCTTCTTTTCGGCATTCTGTCTTGCTCCATCCTCTCCAGATGGTCCCCACCATCTCAATCTCCCACCATCCATCTTCAGTATCATTTCCTTCACCCCTATATCTTCTCTAAATACTTCATTCCTTTTCTGTCTCTCCTACTCTTTTCAATCATAGTTCTTAATACCCTCATCCCCGCCGCTTGAATTCTACTTTCCTCTATAAATATATTGTAATATTGTACCTTGTTCTACCTGTCACTAATACTTGAGTTTGTATTTATTCATACTTGTTTAAAAAATAACTAGTTTACAAAGGTGTTATTGTAAATAAATTAGTTACCAATTTTTTAAATTTAAATGATTTAGATTGATCCAAACGGCTCGTAAACTCTCCTCCACTCCTACCCTTCTGCTAAAACATCCTCCGAGATAATTGCAGGTATTTACCGCCTTCATCTCCTCCCCTCTCCTCACCACCATCCTCATCCCCTCCTCATTTCCTCCGGTTATTGTTAATATCTCTGGTCTTCTGATGTCTCACCTTCATCCCTGCTTCCCTCCAATGCTCCTCCGAAACAACTCACCACTTCTCGAATCGTTCTCCTCTCTCTCGCGTCCAACATGCCAGGTCGTTCCGGCATATGCCATTTATTTGTCCCCTTCAAATTCTCCCAGTCTCTTCCTCACTTTCCTTATCACCACGTCTAAATATAATATGAACAGCAGTGGCGATAACACACTCCCCTGCTTCACTCCATCTATCGTGCTCGCACTCAGTTCTAACATTACAACTGCATTTTCTCATACATACTTTCTATTGCCTCTTTAATCTAACCCCTCACTCCATAATTCCTCTCCATAGCTCTCCAGAGCTTTTTCTTTGGCACTGAATCAAATGCCTTTTGCAGGTCAATGAACGCATCTTCTCCAAGACCATTCTTAGTGTGAATAAGAGGTCCGTCGTTCCTCTTCCTCTTCTATACCTGTACTGTTCGTTCCCGAGGTCTCGGCATCTACCTTCTCTCTCAGGCCTCCTCTCCCAATATTCTTTGTATAATTTCGCCAGATGGTTCCACAGTTGAAATACCTCTAATAATTTATAACAAGCTTCCTGCATTCTTCCTTTACCTTATGATATCGGTATTATTATTGCTTCGCCCCTCCTTTCCATCACCTTTCCCTCTCTTCAACACTTGTTCATCAAAATGATGATTCTTGCTCTTCAGCTCCACTCCTCCCTCAACCACCAACTCCACAGGGGCAACTACATATATATATATATATATATATTATATATTATATATATATATATATATATATATATATAGATAGTATATATATATATATATATATTATATATATATATATAATAATATACCGTAAAATGGGGGAAAAACCGGTCAAAAATCGCTGTTTTTTTTTTTTAATGAATCATGAAAAATCGAAATTTTAAGTTACATCTTTACTTAATAGTTTTTTCTCACATTTGGAGTTTCCTTAATGTTATAGAATAATGAAAATAATAAAAATATCAAAATAAATATTTTCAAAGTTTTTTTTGGGAAAAAATTCCAATTTTCAAAAATTGAATTTCAGGGAAAACCGAGGTTCAGTGCGTCGGGGAGGAAACGGAGCCATTAAAATATTATTACGTCTTGTGCTTGATCCAAAACTAATTTATTATAATTAAATGTTAAGTGGATTTTAATAATGTTTATTTAGTCTTTAATTTGGATAGAAAACACAAGTCTAAGTTAGATATTTTATTGACATTTTCCAAAAGTGAATTTTTTCCAAAATTTATGGAAACGTTTCATTGTTTTTTGCTAAATAAAAATTGAAAAAAAAAGAATTATGACAATAAATTTAATATTTCTTAATTATAATAATAATAATCATGATAATATTTTACCCACTTTAGAAATATAGGCAACTTTATATCCGGTTGCGCTTCCTTTTTGAGAAAGGATTTCCGTTATACTTAATGACAACAAAAAATTTTATAATATTTATAATATAAATTTACAATCAAAATTTTTAATAATTTTTAATAATTTTTAATAATATAATAATATTTATTAATTATTATTATTTATTTTTTATTATTATTATTATTATTATTATTATTATTATTATTTATGTATTATTCTTAATATAAATAATAATAAATAATAATAATTTACTAACAATAATTACATATAATTTATTATTGTCCCGATAATAAGATTTCAGGATTCTGGAATGTCTAAATTGAAAATTATAATATGTTAAAATTTTTTTTTGGCAACGTTTTCGTGGAAATTCTGCGCGTACATAGGCCTACTCGTATATAAAGTGCCTTTTAATAATAATATAATTAATAATAATTAATAATAATAATAATAATAATTAATTAATATCTTGTGAAAATCTGCGTACGTTGCCTACGTCGTAATATAAGTGCCTTAATTAATAATTTAATAAATTAATAATAATAATAATAATAATAATTAATAATAATAATAAATAATATAATTAAGATTATTATTAAGTTAATAATAATAATAATATAATAATTAATAATCAATAATAATAATAAATAAATAATAATAATATTTATTATTATTATATTTATTATGTATTATTATTATTATAAATTAATAATAATAATAATAATAATAATAATAATAATTAATAATAATAATATTATTATTAAAGAAAAGATAGGTATAGAAAACATTAAACAAATGTTATAGTCTTTACCATACATAAAAAACTAAAATAAAATATTATTAAAAACTAAAAAAAAATGGACATTTTCATACAAGTTTATATTGACCCAATTATCTCCGACGGCCCAACTGGTTTTCCCCCGAATTTTGAGAAAACACTTAACTTTAAAAATAAACTAATATTTTTAAATTTACATCGAAAATATGTTAAAAATAGGCTTCCCAATATGCATCTAAATCGAAATTCTGATATCTTAATTCTACGAGATTTCACCAGACCTTTTAGAATTTTTTTCAATTTAAAAAAAAAAAAAATTTTTCCAAATGGGGGAATTTTTTTTGACTTAGTGTAGGTGTATTATTTACTTAAATTTTATAATATGGTTAAATATATTCTATTTGCTACCTAAAAAACCTTTCTCTAAATTGAAAAATTATTTTATTTAGCAAAAATATTAAGAAAATTAAAAAGTTGAACCAGTCTCCCCCATGACCAATTTTCCCCCATTTTACTGGTATATTATATATATATATATATATATATTATATTATATAATAGATATATATATATATATATATATATATATATATAATATTATATATATATATATATATTAATATGGTATATATATTATATATAATATATATATATAGTATATATATATATATTATATATATATATATATATATATATTAATATATATACTATATATTATAATATATATAAAATTTTTAATTCAAACTTCAAAGAGTAAACATCTGCATCCTCATCTACTTTAAGATCCGCATCCTCATCCTCTTTAAGATCTGCATCCGCATCCGGAAAACAGGTCAAATTTTGATATCCGGTCCATCACTAATATATATATTATATATATATATATATATATATATACATTATAAATATATATTTAATATATATATTTATATATTATATATTTAATATCATATTTTATAATTATATATATAGAAATTGGTATCTACCTAATACAAAACTTTATCATAACCTAGACTTAAAAGCCGCCAACTAGGCCCTAACCTTAATATTAAGGAATTGAAAGCCCCCAACTAATGTCCTAACCTAATAGATTATGAAAGCCCCCCAACCAGGCCTAACCTAATGTGATTATGGAAACCCCCACCAAACTAGGCCCCTAACTTAATGGATATTGTTCCCCTTTGGTGTACTAGCTAAACACCAGTATATATATTATATATATATATATATATATATATATATATATATATATATATATATATATATATATTATATATTATATATATATATATATATATGTTTGTTTTTGTTTGTTTTTTTTCTAGGTTGCATGTTGCTTGACTTGGGCTTCCTGTTTTTATTTATGCTTAAGAAGATCCTGGCCTGTTTTCTTGTTTTCTTTGGAGGCTTTGCTCTTGTCTTGCACGCAAGTTTTTTTGTTATCATATTGTTTTTTGTTTGGTTTTGTATTACATATATTTTCTTTCTGTCTACAGGTAACATCCTGTGGATGATTTATTTCCTTTCATTAAATGTAAATGTGTTGCCCCTCCCTCTGGATAATTACCCGTGAATCACCCTTGGTAGCTATAGGTCTGGGTGCGCACTGTAGGTAGATCAGGTCTGGCTAGTGATCGGGGTAGTAGGGTGAGTTCCTTAGGTGTGGTGTAGCTGAGTGTTGCACACCCAACAGATCTAATTAACAAAGTAGGTATCCTTTGGTTACCTAGAGAAAAGAGTATTTTTTCTTTTGAATCACTGGGCACAGTTTCTTTGTTTACGTTTACAACATCTCATATTGAAGAAAGGATCAACAGGGTGAGTGAAGTGTGTTTTGCTAGGCTGTACGTTAGGCTACTATTGAGTAATTTTCTCAGTGGTAGCAGAGCGTAGTTCGAAGGACGGCTCTGGGTGAGGTGTGTGAGTTGGTGTAGTAGTGGAGTTGTGGTCTTGTTGGTTTTGTGGCATAGGTGTTGGTAAGGTGAAAAAATGGGTAAGGAGGATGGTAAGGATGGTGGTAGTGAAAGGAAAGTGGTGGTAGAAAAGAGGGACCGTAGATCTTGTCCTGTGTTTAAAGGCGATATGTCTGCAGATGAGTATGATGTGTGGAAGAGTAAGGTAAAGTTGTGGTTCAAGCTCTATGGTGATGAGTTTGAACAACCTGCAGGGGAGATTTTGTTTGGTTTGGGAGCCAAGGCTTATGAGTGTGTGTGGATGGTAGATTGGGAAGCGTTAGGAAAACAAGAAGGTGTGGATGAAATATTACGAAGGTTGGATGAAAGGTTTGCGAAAGAAAAGCAAAGGGATAGATACGACAAGTTATGTGAGTATTTCTATATTAAAAGACAGAAAGGTGAATCAATGAGGGAATATGTGAGTCGGTATGAGGTGATTGAAAGAAAGTGTAAGATTGTTGGTAAAGTTGATTTAGGGGAAGATATGAAATGTGTACATCTGTTGGAAGGAGCAGATGTGAGTGATAATCAGAGGCAAATGGTGTTGGCCTATTGTGGGAAAGAGGAGTGGGTGTTTCGTACTTTTCGAGATGCATTGATTAATATTTGTGAGGGTTTTGGCAAGAAAGTAGAGAATAAATGTGAGGGGGCTGTAGGTGGTGAAAATGGCAGTGGTAGTAGTTGGTATGGTACTCAAGGAAATCAGAGGTATGCTGAAGGGACTCAGAGAGTTGGGCCCAGAGGTGGTGAATGGGGTGATGGTCAACTGTTGAATGCTAAAGACAGGTTTGGTAAGGTGACTGAGTGTAATTTGTGTGGTTCGAGGTACCACTACGCATTTAAGTGTCCAAAAAGAGGTATGTATGGGGAACAAAGGGAAGAAGGTAGAGGTGTAGGTAGGGGACAACCCGTACGGGGTAATGGTGATACGCATTTAAGTGTCCAAAAAGAGGTATGTATGGGGAACAAAGGGAAGAAGGTAGAGGTGTAGGTAGGGGACAACCCGTACGGGGTAATGGTGATAGAGAGGTGAGAGAGCAGACTTGGCTGCTCCAACAGGAGGTAGAAGGAATAATGTGTATTTGGGAAGTGAAGGTTATGATAATCGAAAGAGGTGTGACTTTTGCAGGTCAGATAGGCATTTGTGGAGAAATTGTGACGTCTACAAGGATTATGATGAGGTGTGTAAGCGGAGTGAGGTTCAGAGGAGTTCAGAGGGAGGGGTGAAGAAGGAAGAAAGGAAGGTGAGTGCAGGTAGGGGAAGTCGTTTGGTACAACTGGCAGGTGTGGGTGTGACTGGTGAGAATCAAGGAGGGTATGGAAGAGGTATGAGTAGGTATAGTGGTGGTAGTGATACGAGTATTTGTGACAGTAAGAAGGAATATGAAGAGATGTGTGCAATACTGGATACTGGTGTGAAGAACGATAGAGTGTGCTATACGTTATCAGAGGGTGGAGAAAGGTCAAGAGGGTCAGAGATGGTAGAAGGGAGTGTGGTAAGTGATCGTAAGGGTGGTGATGGAGAGGTGTCGCAGATGGAGAATGAGATGAGTAGTAAGGTGGAGGTGTTGAAAGTGAATGAAGGGTGTGGTGAGGTATCAAAGGGAGCAAGAAAAATAGAACAAGTGAAACGTAGGTGCAAGGTTGATAAGCGAAGTGCGGAAGTGAAAGAATTCATGAGAAGAAGAAAAGGTGAGAACTATCTGGATTGGAAAGAAAGATGTTGGGATTATTTTTCGAGTACAAGTGATAGTGAAAACGAAGGTGGAGAGAAGGTGAAAGAGAATCATGTTGTGTTGTTAAGAAGGATGGGGTATATCCGTGACTCGGATATGTCTGATCCGGAGTGAGTGCGGTGTTTTGGAGTGGGGTCTGGTGGTGGGGTGAGGTGTTAGGTGTGGGTGTGTGGTGTGTTGGTAGGTGTGTTATGAGTAGGTGTGGTTTGGGGTTAGGTGTGTCGGGTCAAGAAAGTAAGGTGGTGTGAAGACGGTTTTGCACAAGTGAAGGAGGGGAGGAGAAAGGTATAAGAGTGATTGTTTTTGTTTTTTTTTTTTCTAGGTTGCATGTTGCTTGACTTGGGCTTCCTGTTTTTATTTCTTTGGTTACCTAGAGAAAAGAGTATTTTTTCTTTTGAATCACTGGGCACAGTTTCTTTGTTTACGTTTACAACATCTCATATTGAAGAAAGGATCAACAGGGTGAGTGAAGTGTGTTTTGCTAGGCTGTACGTTAGGCTACTATTGAGTAATTTTCTCAATATATATATATATATATATATATATATATATATATATATATATATATATATATATATATTATATATATATATATATATATATATTATATAATATTATTATATATATATATATAGGCTATATTGCTCCTATTTAGGGCCATCCTAGTTCAGGTTATAAGATTTTGCAATTCTACATTAATTTTTCTGTGGTTTACCAAAAACAAAAAACCATTCGATAACCTTGAACTAGGCGGAATGAATGAGAAACCTAAACCCTTGATGGATCAAAAAATGAAAAGTCTATGGGAGTTTTAAACAACTTTGGAGGCTGAAACATTTTTATCCTAATGAGAGCGAACGTTTTCGTTTTCATTATTATTTTTAATTTTTTTTTTAGAGTATAATATATATATATATAATATTATATATATATTATATATATATATATATATATATATATATATATATATATATATATATATATATATATTATATATATATAATAATATATCCTCTGTGATTTTTATAAAAATCCGGGTGCCACCCCTCTGCACTACTATTACCATATTATATATATATATGTTGCCGATTAGTTCTGGACAACAAAGACAAACTAAGGCTTTTTATTTACGATTTATTTATTTAAAAGAAAACTATTTTCAAGCTCTATTTTTTCCTTTTTCTCAAAGTGATAATTCGACCCTTGTTCATTAGGTAATTAAAGACTTTTCATTTTTGGTTATATTTATAAACACGTTATATAATTTATTTACAAATGAATAATAATAATAATAATAATAATAATAATAATAATAATAATCATAATAATAATAATAATAATAATAAGGATAATAATAAGTTTTTTTATTAATACAATAACTTAACTTTTTTCTCTATCTTGATATACAATTTTGTCAATTCCAATTACGTACTACAATTTAGGAATTTAGGAAAAGCTTCAAAAGGACGCTTGCTACAAAATATATTTGTTGCCTCAAATAGCTTTTCTATTCCGGCTATTCGGAATTCAATCCTTTGCAAGTAAACTATTCCAACAATTTTTCAGCCACCGAAAACACTGCTAAATGAAAAAACTCAAATTACTCGTCAAATTCAACATTCCAATTATTTTTAAGCTTCCAACTCCGGGAAAAAAAAACCTAACATTAAAGAAACTATAATTTTATTTCCCTCGAACGAAAAAGCAAACTACCAAAATCTAAAAAACAAATCTCAACTTTTCTTCAACTAAAATCTAAATCACTTTTCTCGCAAAACCAGAACAAAATCCTTTGAAAAGGTAACTCTAAGCTTACAAAAATCTTCGCTAACAAATTATTAAAACTCCCAAGACTACAAAAACTATCACTTTCTCAACTCTTTCACAATTCTTTCTAACCTCTTAACAAAATTCAAGATCTTTTTCCAAATCTCTCGTAAAACCAAATTTAAACCAACTTCTTTTCGAAAACACTTAGCAAAATCAAAATTAGTTTCAAACTCTTAATATCAATATACTACTAACAACTCAAACTTAATATTCAGATTCTACCAGCAACTAACTTAATGTTCAAGAAACGACAACTCACTTAATATTCATATTTCACCAACAACTAACTTAATCTTCCAGATCTTTTTCAACAACTCGAACTTAATTTTTCTTATGAATGATTTTCGATCTTTTCCAATTTAGCTGGTTCTCTAAAAGTCTAATTTGCAAACAATGTCAATCTACTACAACTTCCCCCCCCCTGAAGATGAAAATTTTTTTTATATTTAATATATAATATATATATTTTATTAATTTGTAAAACACTATGATCAAAAATTTCTTATTTACATATTACCAAATTTAACATAGAATAAACATACCTTGTTTTAACTTTTAATACCTGAGGGTCCTGGAAACTCATGTATGGGGATGCCAAGTTCTTTTATTCGATTCCCTGTGAGCCTGCCTAACTGGGAAGAACATATGAGTTTCTGTTTCAAGAAAAATTCACACTTTTCAAGGTTCTTCGGCTCTATGAGCTGTACGTGACCGCCCGACATCGAATGCAGGTAACACTCTGTTGGTTCTTCCACCTTGTGGCTACTATGGTCAAACTTCACAATAAACGCTCTATCCATCAAAACATAAATAATGCAATCAAACAATTTGCTAAAGACATTCAAAAAATCAAATGTTAGCGCTATACTCTGGTCCAGAAAACTTTTAATGACCCTTTCTTTTGAAGAAATTTTATACTTTGTCGGAGATTTAAGCAACTCATCTACTAAAATCTTTCTCATCTGAACAACCTCTGTCCCTGTCGTACCACCTTTTAACTTTTCCCAAACTTCAAGAAACGTTGGCGTTATATTAAATTGCTTTATAAGACATTCCACCATACAATTAGGGCCCCCCTTCGGTGAATATAAAGGTCTATAGTCACTCTTCATACTGAGGTCTATTATGATTTCAGAATTCACTACGTTTCTTCTTAACCTATATATAAACTCATCAGTACTCAACTCTGGATCTTCTTGTTTTTCTTCTACATCTTTTAACTGTAATTTACTACTTTCTTTCTCTTCTGCTAAGTCACCACTTACATAACTTTTAAATTCACAAAATTTGTCTTTGAAATTATTTTCTGGCTTAGTAAAAGTCTGTTCTTTTTCTTTGATGGGGGCTTTCTGATACATTTTATTTTCAAATACTTCATCACATTCTTGTTCATGTTCTTTGGTGAGGGTTTTATTATCCATTTCATCCCCAAGCACTTCATATTGATTTTTTAAATTCATATTAATCTCACCACTTACTTTGGGTGTATTTTCCGAAACGTAGGTTTCTTTATTATCTAATTCATTCCTCAAATTCCTTTGAAGTCTCAATTCAGGATTTATGAACCAACAACCTTTTGCCGAATGTCCAACCCTGTCACAGTACTGGCAAACTTCTCTTTTCTCAGTTTTATCTCTAAACCAACATTGACTAACCACATGTCCTACTTTTTTACAGGACTGGCAAAATTCTTTCTTTTTAAATTTCTCATTAAACCAACACCATCTTTTTGTATGTCCAGCTTTCCCACAGTAATGGCAAAATACTTTATATTTTTCACCAAACCAACATTGACTGGTCACATGTCCAACTTTTTTACAAGACTTACAAACTTTCCTTTTATCCTGGAATTTTAACGAAATACTACTACACTCTGAAATCAAATGAGAACTGGACCCACATTTATAGCACAACCCAAGTTTTCGATAACATCTGTCTGTACTATGACCTACTTTACTACAATGACCACATTTTATCTCACTTTTCTCCGTTGCCTTAACTACCCCATTGTTTGGTAAACTTACTGCAGAGTTCATAAAAGAAGGGCTAACAAAAGAAAAAGCATAAGGGTGTGGTGCATTAGGTGTGTTCCAAAGCATAGGGGGGACCTGAGGGGTTGTTACTATCGGGATGGTACTCCTAACAGGAATATTATTCATAGTGGTTACCATACTTTCTGTCGTCATCGCAACACAGGTCGGTATTTTAAGCTCATTTTCACCTATACTCACTTCAGTTGAACCCACCAGTGGTGGAAGTTGTGAACGTCTACTTACTACTTTTTCCTCTTTAGCTTTCATGCTAAAAATTAAACTTAGTGTATTTAAGGATATTTTTCCTTCCACACATTCTTTCCTTCCATCTTCGGGTAAGGCATCAATATATTTTTGTAAATTAACAGGCATCTCTTCTTCACCAGGGTCATCTTCCTTTGGCCATCCACCATGAGCTTCCAGTTTCTCCACGGTACTCATTATATGAAACAAAAGAGAAAACTTTATTTTAGACAAAACCCAAAAATTGAAATATCCCTATATATATATATTTTTTTTTTTTTTTTTTCTCGCACAGGCAAAAACAATTTTTAATTATATTTATATTTTGAAACTAAAGTCTAGAAATGCTTTCACAAAATTTTCAATCAATATTTTTGCTTGTACTATAAAATTTATTAATCAATATGTTTATTTGTACTACTAGACTCGTATTTAACCTTAAATCACGCCTAATTTTAACCAAAATAACAAAATCACTACCATAGAACAAGGATCTCGGTGGGACCTCCAACTTTTTGTTGCCGATTAGTTCTGACAACAAAGACAAACTAAGGCTTTTATTTACGATTTATTTATTTCAAAGAAAACTATTTTCAGACTTTTATTTTTCCTTTTTTCTCAACTAATAATTCGACCCTTGTTCATTAGGTAATATAAAGACTCGTCATTTTGGTTATATTTATAAACACGTTATATATTTATTTACAAATAAATAATAATAATAATAATAATAATAATAATAATAATAATAATAATAATAATAATAAGGATGATAATAAGTTTTTTTATTAATACAATAACTTAACTTTTTTCTCTATCTTGATATACAATTTTGTCAATTCCAATTACGTACTACAATTTAGGAATTTAGGAAAGCTTCAAAGGACGCTTCTACAAATATATTTGTTGCCTCAATAGCTTCTATTCCGGCTATTCGGAATTCAATCCTTTGCAAGTAAACTATTCCAAATTTTCAGCCACCGAAAACACTGCTAAATGAAAAAACTCAAATTACTCGTCAAATTCAACATTCCAATTATTTTTAAGCTTCCAACTCCGGGAAAAAAAAACCTAACATTAAAGAAACTATAATTTTATTTCCCTCGAACGAAAAAGCAAACTACCAAAATCTAAAAAACAAATCTCAACTTTTCTTCAACTAAAATCTAAATCACTTTTCTCGCAAAACCAGAACAAAATCCTTTGAAAAGGTAACTCTAAGCTTACAAAAATCTTCGCTAACAAATTATTAAAACTCCCAAGACTACAAAAACTATCACTTTCTCAACTCTTTCACAATTCTTTCTAACCTCTTAACAAAATTCAAGATCTTTTTCCAAATCTCTCGTAAAACCAAATTTAAACCAACTTCTTTTTCGAAAACACTTAGCAAAATCAAAATTAGTTTCAAACTCTTAATATCAATATACTACTAACAACTCAAACTTAATATTCAGATTCTACCAGCAACTAACTTAATGTTCAAGAAACGACAACTCACTTAATATTCCAGATTTTTTCAGACAACTAACATTAATTCTTCCAGAATTCTTTTTCAACAAACTCGAACCTTAATTTATCTTATGGAATGATTTTCAGATCTTTTCCAATTTAGCTGCGTTTCTCTAAAAGGCTCTAATTTTGCAAACAATGTCAATCTACTAATATATATATATATATTATATATATATAATATATTATATTATGTAATATATAATATTATATATTATATATATATATATATATTTATATATACTATATATAATCATATATATTATAATATATATATATAATATATATATTACTATATATAATTATATATATATATATATATAATATATATATATATATATATATATATACGGTACTAGGTATATATATATATATATATATTATATTATATATATATATATATATATATATATATATATATATATATATATATATATATATATATATATATATATATACTTATATCATAAATGGGGGAAAACCGGTCAAAATTTTGCATTTTTTTTTTTTAATATGATTATTTAATAGTTTATTCTTAAATTTAAACCTTCCTTAATGTTATAGAATAATGAAAAAATAATAAAAATGTTGAAATTAATATTTTTAAATTTTCTTTCTTTTGGGACGATGAAAAAAGTTGTTTAGACCAAAAATTATGACATCTCCAGGGCGTGTATAAATAAAACAATTCCACGGCGTCAAAGAAGTGTGATTCTTTTAAATTTAAAGGCAAATTGTACTATTGCAAAAGCACTCTATTATTTTAATAAAATTCTTATAATAAACACTCGACAGGCGCAACTGCAAATCAATATGTAAGAACATAATGTATGATGGTAGATGGATGAATATATATATTATCGGATTTTTATTAACCTATTAATTGAATATAGTATTATATATAAAATCGTTCTCACTCGAGCCTCAATTGTGACCAAATGATGATAATGATGATATTTTATTATTGGATTTTTATATATTTTTTCCATATTCGTGACTGACGTCACATGTTGATTCTGTAATTATTCATCGATAGGTGAATAATTATAATTAAATTATTTAATAAAAAACATTTTTAAATATTTATATATTATTATTATTATCGATTTTCGATATGTATAAAAAGCGCGCGGCTGTTCGTGTGCAGCATTGCTCTTATCGACCACGATTGAATAAACAATCATTTATTATCACAAACGAAGATAAAGAATCGTCATGGCGAACGTGGTAACCCTCAACATTTACGAAGTTGACCTAGGAGATAGAAAAATTCATTCAGTGGTCGAGTTCGCTTCCGAGATATCTATCGTGGATGAGCGAATCGTAGAGAATAGACTCGAATCCGTAACATTTCAACCCTCCGGATATCTACGGCCGATATTCGACGATCCTATATACAACACGCCATTGCCGATCGAAGAAAAGTGCAGCGCCATTTCATCGTTAGACGAATATTTATACTTTCAGTCGGACCCGGAAACTCTCGAATCGTCTCTGACGATGACGGCGGCGTTTAAATCGGGAGCAGCGCAACAACAGCAAGAGAATTACGATTTACGCCCGCGTTTCGTCAGAAAAGGGAAATACGTGGATTTGGATATCCTTCGCAAAATGTTTGAACGATGGTCTTTCCACGCCAAAGAACGATTTCGATACCGTCTGGGAACGAAGGCGATGCGCTACGAGATGCAGAAAATGGTACAAAGCGTACACGTTATGAATATCGTGGTCAAAGGAGCCGTCGACGTCGAAATGAAAGAATTGGGCTTTTTGCTCAGAGCGCCAGTCATAAGAAAGACGCCCGTCGAGGGAGATATTTACGAATTTCATTTGCGAAAAAGGCAGTATGAATGCAAGAAGTGCATTTGGTCGGTTTCGGAAATATTCGGGAGGAACAAGAGTGAGAGTGAGAAAAAACCGTCGACATTCGCAGATTTCCTACTGCCTTCGAAAGACGATTCGAATTGGAATTCGTGCTACGGATCAATAGAAGAACGGGAAATTAGCGAAAACATCAGGCGAGAATTCGATGAAGCCTGGAAATCTATAGTTCATAGGGTGCGCGAAATTCCCGAGAGGCAAATTTTGGAAAATCGGTGCCTCTTTACATTTCGTTCTACGCTTAAATATCTTCTCGACCGCTTTTTACACCTTATGTTAGAAACAGAAAAAATATGTATCTTCAAAAACTTTCCCTTAATCGGCGTTCCGATCTTCGTCGACAGAAGATTTCAAGAATCCATTTGGAAGATGCGAGTAAAGCTGTGCGGAAAAGACGATACCTACCCATTCGTGAATTGTACGATGTTAGATTCCAAACTTAACAACGACGACGGCGATGAAGATTCTAGCATCGAACTCGAAAAAGGTCTCCATTTCAACGCCGTCGTTCCGGTGTTCACGCCCGAAGTGATAGATATTCTTAAGCCGCTTATCCAGACCGAATTCTTCACATCTAGGAAGGAAAGGAAAACAGTTCCACTACTAAACCAATTTTTCAGATTTTCAATTACATCTTGATCAAAGCTAGAAGAGGGATGGAAAAAAGTGAACAAGTTAAGAGTTTAACTTCAGTTTGAAAAGTTGTTTTTCCGGATTTAAAGAGAAAAAGACCTTTAAAAACAGCAAAGAAACCATCAAAAGGAGAAAGCACATATATTGGAAAATATTGAAGAGTGTATATTAAGTAAGAAATCAGCCAATATAATATGAAACTTATAAAAATTCAGAAAGTCCCAATGGTGGTCAACGAATAAAGGAACCTTTCAGCATTTGGTGTCCTTGCTGAAAATATTCAAGCTTGTCCCCTTTTCCGTCGGAAAGTGTAAAGACTCTTCAGCACTGGAGGATCAAATTATTCTCCTAAAAAAATCGGATGCAAACTCAAAACGGGAAAAGTAATGTTAGATAAGATTTCATTATGATTTAACTACAAAAAGAATAAAAATTTTCGTAAAAAATATAAGATGTAAATAAAGAAGGAACATTTTTAACAAAAAAAAAAAAATTTTCATGTTAGTAAGATTTTTAAATATTGCTCACTATTTTCAGTGTTAATAAATAAAAGAATTAACTCCCATGTTCTTCGCAAAGATAAAATCATAAGAGAATCTATAACATTAAATATTTAAATATCTAAAATTAGTTTATTTAGCAAAATTAGGCAATTAAATATATATATATATAATATATAATAATATATATATATAAATAAATAATATATATATATATATATATATATATATATATATAAATATATGATATAGTATATATTATATATATATATATAAAGAATCGGAATCGGAATCGGACGGCGATCGGAATCGAATCGGAATCGGAATCGCCAAAATTGTACCGAATCGAATCGGCATCGCTGGAAATTGGAATCGTCCCAATCCACTAATATATTAGTATAATATATATATATATATAATATAATAATATTATATAATATATATATATAAAATAATAATAATATAATATAATATATATATTAGAGAGAGAGAGAGAGAGAGAGAGAGAGAGAAGAGAACGAGTTATGGGGCCTAATCCTATTTTGGTTTCGCAGAAACTTGACAAATGAAAATAAACTTTAATCCAACTAATACCTTTACCAATTCTAAGGAAGAGAGAGAGAGAGAGAAGAGAGAGAAGAAGAGAGAGAGAGAGAGAGAGAGAGAGCAGAGAGAGAGAGAAGAGAGAAGAGAGAGTTTATTTAATGTTCTGTCACATTTATTTTAACACTACACTCAATAAATCTTACGCGACTTATTTTAAATGGCGATAATGAATGTATAATGAGTTTTATGGACGATCTTACAGAGTTAATTTGAAATGTTTTAATGTACGAACCGAGTAGATTCAGAGCGCAAATTGAACATTGTCGTAAACAAATTGTACCAGTGTACAGACATTGTACCCTAAAATATCAGTGATTCGGAAGATGTATTATCTATTGTACGTACAATTCATACCCATTGACTACATTTTTACGAATATAATTATTCGGAAGGTTGTACGATTGCACCTACATTGTTATCCGTTGACGCAACATTTTACGAATATTTATTCGCAAGATGGTACGATTGTAAAGACAATTACCACTGCACGTACAATGTAGCCATTGTACGAACATTTGGATCAAATAATATCGAAATTGAACGATTTACCTACACAATCTACAGTGACGTAAATTGGTTCGAATATTATTCGAAGATTTGAAAGCCATTTTGGTACGTTGCATATTTAGACTATATTCGGAAGATAAATGCCTTGAGTGCCTATTTGGTAACTGTCTGACTGTTTAGATGAACGCTTCCGATTTAGTATGAATGAGAAGCTTCAGAATACGTTCCTCTTCGATAATATTATGACAATACCGGGGACTCGCAGCGGTGTGAGTCGTTCAAAAAATTTCGCGACTCCGACTCCGACTCCGACTCCGACTCCGACTCCACCCTCTTAAAGTTACCGACTCCACTTCCCGACTCCGAACTCCGACCCTCTTGAATAGTAACCGCTCCGACTCCGACTTCGACTCCGACTCGACTCCGACTGCCGACTTCCCGACTACGAAAGCCCGACTCCGACTCCAACCCTTTGAAAATTACCGACTCCGCTCAGCAGCCGACTCCGACTCCGACTCCACCCTCTAGAAAATTATTTATATGAAACTATATATATATATATTATATTAATATTAATATATATCAATAATATATATATAATTATATATATTAATTATATATATATAAATATATATAGAAATATTATATATATAAATATATATATATATATATAATATATATATTATATATATATATATAATATAATATTAATATCAGTAGGAGATCCATTCCGCAGGAAAATGACCTGACCACCTACCTGACCTTTACGACCTTGACCTTTTTGGCCTTGGCCTTTTTTGACCTTGACCATCTTGGACCTCTTTGGGCTTGACCTTTTTTGAGCCCAAATTTATTATGACCTTTTTGGGCCTTTACATTTTTGGACTTTACATTTTTTCGACCAACTCCTCCGTCTTCCATGGGCATTTGGCCCACGTAATTTTGAGACCCTAATTTTTTGAGAACCCTAAATTTTTTTAGAACCCTAATTTTTTGAGAACCCTAAATTTTTGAGAACCCAATTTTGAGAACCCAAATTGTTTGAGAACCCAATTTTTACGCCCTTGATTTGGCACCCTTCGAAGAAGTCTGCGCCAAAAACGTGCGTAAGCAACCGTTGTGACGTATTACGCCCCCTAATTTTACGCCCCAATTTTTTTCGACCGCGGGCCATTTTTGCCCACGGTAATTTTTGGCTAACCTTGGGGCTTAGACCTTTTTGATGTCTACCTTGTTTACCATAATATTCGACCAACCCTGATCTTCCGTGGTCAAACTTCTTGGCCCACGGTAATTTCGACCATCCTTTGGTACTTCCATGGGTCATTTTTTGCCCCCTAATTTTTCGACCAAACCTTTGGCTTCATGGGTTCAGTTTGCCCACGCCAATTTTCGCACTCGTGCCCACCCGTCATATATCTCGTTCCTAAACTTGAACGCAGTGAATGATCTCCAACTGAACACCTCAAACACACACACGACAGCACACACACACACAACACACACACACACACACACACACACAAACACACACACACACACCACACACACACACACACTTATACACACACTCACTATAACACTTAACACAGACACATTCACTGACACTTACATTTACCCATAACACTTACATTTACACTACCCACGTACAAACACACTGCCCACCCTTTGGTCTTCATGGCAATTTTGACCCACGTAAATTTTTTGTCCTTCCTTAGGGACTAGCGCCTTTTTTGATGTCTAACCTGTTGAACTGATATTTCAGCCTGTCCCTGCATAATGTACCATGGGCAATTTGACCCACTCTAACTGACGCTTTTGATGGTTCCCAATCAACCGTAAGGAAGTACCTATGCGATTTCATTAGTGATCCGATCGAGATTAGATGAGTTGCCCAGGTGAGTCCAGGGATGCCAAAGTAGTCCAATGAGGCCAATGAGTGCCAAGTGAGTGCCAATGAGTGCCAAGTGAGTGCCACATATGCCAACTGAGTGCCACACTGAGTGCTATATAGTGCACTTTTTCAAGCCTTTTCCTAGCCTCCCCTGAGCCCCGAAAGCCCTAATATTGGGTGCTACCCCCTAGGTAATAAGTATGAGGCTCGAATGGTTGTATATACAATCGCTAGAATTGCTTCTACTAACGATTAGTATAAACACTTATAGCAGACAGAATATATATCTAAAGAGTTACAAAGTTGAGACAGTGACCGCAAACGTTTCCGATGTCCATCTCGCGTCCGCAGGTCAAGCCCATTCCGCGAAACCGCCGCCGCGTGCGCCGCAGGCGCAATTACCGCGTATCCGCCGCCGCGTGCGCCCGCAGGCGCAATATTCTCGCGTAACCGCCGCGCGTGCGTCCGCAAAACGCAAATCCCGCTGAACGCAAAAATATGATATCAATTAAACTATTCAAAAATTTCGTTTCAAAAATTGGCACTTCATTTACCGACAATTGTATCGAAATTTTATAAAAACATATACCTTTACATACCCTAAAGCACGTAAGCAGTAAACAAAGGCATACCTAATGCCCCTAGGGGATTATAGTCCTTTGTTTAATCGCTTCTGCTTAACTCTTGCTACCCGCTTAACTCATTTTTACTTGCTTTAAACTCTGCTTACGCTAACTCGCTTTACTTGCTTTAACTTTCTGTCTTTAGCGCTTTAACCACATACATACATACCTTAAAAGCAGTAAAGCAAAAACAATAGAAAACTAGTATTAAACCGGTTACTGCTTAACTGCTTAAACTTTCGCTTTAACTGGCTTTAACTTCTGCTTTACTGTTAATACCATAATTTATTACATTATGTTTCTTTTATAGTTTATATTTTGTTTAATACTTTTATTTATTAATTTCATTTTATTTTGTTTTAATAGCTTTTTATTTGTAATTGTAATGTAGAATTGTGAAATGTGGAACCTATTTAAACAGTTATTTAATAAAATTTACAAATTTATTAAAAACATATACTTCTGACAGACCTTAAAACATTAAAACAGTAACAATAGAGGTGTTGCTTACAACAAGGGTTAGTAAGGTAATTTACGCTTTTACTCTTAAGTTAAACTCATATCATATCACTTGACGGTAGGATCTGGATATTAGCGTCGAAGTCCGGCTACATTGTCTGTAGCTGGGCCGACAGATGGTAAAACCTTCTATATATTAAATATTTTAAAGAAATGGAGATATTTGAACAAACCCCTGTAAAATAATATGGTGTTATAATGTTTAGCAGGAAAAATTAATAAGATATATAAAGAATTGATCATTCATGAGGCATATACGATATTAGATCGCTTGACAATATACAAGGCCACAAAATAATTGATTAGATTTAATGCAGCAAATTGGAATTTTGAAATAAGAACGTTCACAGTATTCTTCACCATCTAAATACCTTGTTTTTCATAACGCGAAATATTTTCATCCAAAGCAAGCATATGCAAAGTGTTTCTTTAAACACAGTATTTACTGTTGTTTGAACAGAGAAGTAGACATGAGTCAAGTTAATGCATTGCAACTCAATGTTCTCTTCAAAGGAAAAGTTCTAAATATAAAAAGGCTTACGTCAATCCCCACGGGTTAGTGATGTGTGAACTTCACCCCAAAACGACGCACAGATGCGCTGCCGTAACAACAATCCTGCCTAATGAATAAAACTGTAATCCATATCCTAATATGAAGTGCTCTAACGTTGCAAAGTAATCTTACCTCTTATAAAAAAATAAAAATTGAAACCATCGAAAACGTAACTAATTAGGAGGATGAGAATGCATCCAGTTGTATTGAAGTCTGTTAAATCTTAAAAAGAAAAGTTCTTTAAACACCTCAAAGGTAAAGCACTCGTTATAGAAACACATTAAAAAACTCTCCCGTAAACCATGAAAAAATGTGAAAAAATAAAAGAAGTTACTTACAGAGAGGGAGGAGTATTCCGCATTACTCTTCTCACGAATAGCTCCCCTGATAAACTAAGCTGGTGTCCCCATTAAGAAGAAGTTTGCTGTCTCCATAGATGGTACGAGAATGAATAAATAATACAGCACGTAACATGAACAGTTCCGTCGATCACATTCACAACCCAATACGCGAAATCTATTGCCGCAATCTGCGCAAAATCCAACAATCACAAGTTCATCATTCACAACCCCTAGCACGCAGAATTACAGCCCAATGCATGACATTACAAACCCTTAACAGCAGCAGCAACAGTTCACACAGAATCCTATATTGTGAACGACTACATATCTTTCCAGCAGCTCTCCTCCAGCTTATATGATCCTAAGTTGAACAGAATACCAAAATGAGAAAAAGTGTCAGGAATATCAAATCAGACATAACATTCCAGGAGAAACGCATCTTATACCGTAGGTTCCATACAAAATTGTTTAGATCTGATAATATGAATACTGCACCTACATCCACCTACGTATCCCGTAACCGATGATGTAATATACCTAATGAAGTAAACTTGAATGAAAAAAGAAGATAAATAAAATATCCAGAGGAGAGCTTACCTAATAAGTGGTAAATCAGGAATAGCTTTTATAAATATTTAAAGACAATTAACTTTGAATGAAGCAGGACAGATCGTAATTGATGAAATAGTTAAAGGCTCAAATATGGGATTTGTAGCTATCTCTCACGTAACTGAAGAAAGACCGTAAAAGATGGAATGATACAAACAAGAACTTCAAGCTATTAATTTCCCCAGAACTTTAATCTAAAATCAACCGATACAGACTTAGATAATTAGCCCCATGACACCTAGCCGATCCAAGTCCATCAGGCAACTTCTTACGCATCAAGATAAATTAAACGTGTTACCAGAGGCCGACAAGAAAACACCTTATAATAGGTCTAGTTGGATTAAATCGTAATTATTTATATCAACATATGTATTTATTTTGTAAGTGTGTGTATAAATAAATGTTATTTAATCTTTTCTCTTGTCTTTCCCTTGTGACCTTAATACATAACATTTTGGACAAATATGAATAATAATATATATATTAAATAATATATATTATATAATATATACATATTATATAGATATATAAATTATAGTTATATATAAAAATAAGTATATATAATATGTAAAATATTATATAAGCTACCACGTTTCAGTAACAACATGGAAGCGAAGGAGAGTTGATAAGTATACTTTCAATCTGAGGGCCAAAATAGTTTGGGGTTTCAACAGTTTGCTTTAAGAAGGTATCCTAATATTGAGAAAAAAGAGAAAATATTAGAAAGAAGAGAGGCATTTACCTAACAAAACCTGTAAGAAAAAATTTCCACAGAAACCTATCTCGCGAAGCTCGATAGCATAATACAGTTAGATTACGGAAATGATAAATAGCAGCCTTATAAGAAGTTTTTCAAATAATACTTACAATTGACTATACCTAGACTACTGTGGTGAGGCCTAATAAAAGATAAAAGATCAGCACAGCGCGATGCTTAATGAAATTATAAAGGACGAACGGAGAACACCTAAATCATTTTGGACAGATTCAGGAATGGAATTCAGGGGTCGAGAGTTTCAGGAGCTCTGGGAGTATGGTATAAGCTATTACAATACACTTTCCGTAAACAAAGCGGCAATAGTTAAAAGAACGTACTATAAAGAACGCCAGCATAGATATTTTACTAAAATGAATACTTTTACATATATTGATATACTGGACGATTTATTCTTATAACAGGTCTTATCATAGAACTATAAAGTCAACTCCTTAGAAATGTCAAAAAACTAGAGACTATGGCACATAATGGTGAAAAGAAAACAAAATAAAGATAATGCAGCGAATAAATAAACGATTATGTGAGAGTTTCTCGAACAGAAGAAAGGTTTAGTCAAGAATTATCCGCTTAGTTTACTCCTGTTATTTAGCGGAGGAAGGAACTAAATCATGTTCGAGAAAGTTTAAACACGTTATATTATCTGGGACTACGGGAAAAAATAAAGAGGGGATTATAAAACTAGGAAATTACTAAAAAGTAATCATCCCGGAACTCATGAATAAAAATTGAAAAAAATCATAGGCCCAAACAGTTCTAAGGGGAAGAGTGCAGGTGAAATGGAGGGGATTCCCGCCCAGTTTAATACTAATATAAAAGCAAGTGAAGTTAAGAAAGCATTAATCAGTTGTCATTATAACATGGAGAGGTAGATCACTTATATAACTCGCCTTCTTCACCCTCCTGATTACATCCGAAAAAACTCTCGGATTTTACAACTGGGCTAATTGAATCCTATACAACTTGGAAGAGAGGCAACGAAGTAGGATATGTGAAATATATTAAAACGGAATAGAAAATTTCCTCCACTCTATTCTGATGGGAGTGTACAGAGTGTAGAAGTGTGAAAACTATATTACAGTGAGGGATACTCTTAATCTGAAAAGGACTACAATGCTACAAAGCATATAGACAACATTTGCTACACAAGAATACTTCATCGAGGAATTCTGAGAAAGGCCATTTTTAAATCGGTGCCTGCTATTTTTCATTTAAACGTTCTCTTGATATGAGTATTATGTGTAAGGACTGGTAAACAAAACTGAAATGCGTACCAATGAAATAAAGTAATAATATCTTTAAGTCAACAAGTAAACGTAAACCCGCGAGACCCGTGATATGTTTTTCTCGACGATCACCGCAGCGTAAACATATTTCTAGACGTGATGCTGAGTTGGATATACTTCATGATCCCTACTATTGAAGAGGGTATACTATGTGAGAATAACCATGACTCCACCTGAACTAAAAGCATGAAAGCAATCGATACTGGCAAATACATGTACCCAATCCGATGCTCAATCAATCCAGGTATGGCTTATTATATACAAATTCAATTGATTTCATCATATTAATGTAATACTAAGCTCCTTTCTTAACAGTAGTAACTTTCCCAAAAGAGAAAGTTAACATTCCTAATGTTCATACTATCTAACCTCTGAATAGACAAATTTTGACTCTGTAACGCGCATGATAAAGGATTTAGAGAGATCCTTCACTTTACACACGGTCATTGTATGCAAAGTTCAATATAGAAAGAAACATGATCGCATAATTACAGCAAATGGAATATATAAGAGTTATTCAGATATATTTTTCATTCATTAACATAATATGATGTCAAAAGAATTAATAACAAAAGATACTCCTGTAATAATGGACGAAAAAAGGTATTCAGAGGAACAAAAATGCAGAGGGGGTAGGCCTTGATTTTTTGCCAAGCTGATGGAGAATGCAAGCCTTACTCAGAAGGCGGAATGATATAGCTAACAAAAGCTATAAGCGACAGTTGCAACATCAAGATATTGCCTGCCAGGAATAATCCTCGTACAGCCTAAAAAGACGGGTATACCGATGTTCAGATGAATGTTGTGATGTTAAGCGAAAAAACGTAAAATGTCAGGACAAGGTCGAGGAGAAGATTGTCATAAATAAAAAGACTAAGCGGAAAAAAACCTCTAAGTGAAAAAATGTATTGAGTATGCTATTAATTACTACTAATGAATTTTATGACGAAGGTGTTTATAAAGTAAGGTTTTCATGAAAAGCATTATCGCCAGACTCGCACATGCAAGATGCATTTCTTTCATCCTTCTCTGATTGCTGTTAGAGTGAATTGGATCTCTTCCAATGAAACCTACACAGATAGCGTAGCAGAGTCCAACTTTATCAGATTAATCCTTTACATTCATACCAAACAGATGTCCTCTAGAAGTCAATATCCAGCACATCTGACAATACCTAACCCCTCCTAATGTGTTTTTATATGTAAAAAACGAAATTGACAAAACCTGATGGTACACGATGTCTGGGACTTGGACCATATAGTAATAAGAATCAAAATTCCGTATACAGTCTGTCCACCCAGGTTGAAGCAATCTAAACGGAACTTCAAGGTCATCAAGCGCTATTATCCTCATAGAAGCTTATATAGAACATTTGTTAAATTATTCAGAACGATCAACAACCTCAATCTCAAATCAATGTGGTTTTTATAGCCAAAGATGAACTGCTACATAAGATAAAGGCAGCTAAAGTCAGTAAAATAATACTTAGAATTTACCGGTCGATTAATGCGATATTCTCTCAAGAAAGACCATTCATACCATCTTAGATACTAAATCATTACACGGCAATATCCTAAATTGCTCTTAAAAATAAAAAGTAAGCCACTGCACATAGCTTAATGGCCAACCTTGTTTCAAACCTGTTGGATGCGGGGCTTTCTCTAGTTAGATAAGGAAATTATCACGCACAGCGTCATTGGAAATTGAAAATCACTTTGGAATACTACAGCAAAGTACCCTATAAAGAGTTGAAAACCAGATATTAATTCACTCAAGATTATCGATATCAATATCCCTAACATGTGAACGGAAATTACCACAGAATAATAATAGGCATCGTGAGCATGAAGCCTACTCCGGAATTATAAAAAGTCGCCCTATAACACAACCTTTCGGCTTCAGGGATCAGTTACATTGATGGACTGCCCACGATACGTGTATCGGAAGTTAACAAACGAGACTATCTCTCGTACTCGACTTTTACGACTTAAATAGCCCCCATACGGTACAATGTAAGATCGGACAAAGTTTAAATCTTGAAGAATAACGCAAGAAAGAATTTATACCCATGATCTTACTCAGACCTTTCAGCTGAACGCTATCATTTAAACATTAAAAAGGCACCTAGGACTAACTCTCTTTGGATAGATTCACAATCAACCCATCACAGTAGTGACTATCTTGAGCAATCCTCACTCATGAAATTGACAAGCGACCCACGTACTTTTGAATTTTAAAGATGAATGAAGGAAATAAAACGTGTTTAAAACTGAACCTCGCTTTAGCGTGTTTGCTATTACACGAAATGAAACCGTAAATGGATAAGATACCTGCCTCATATCAATTACATTGCCCTGCACATCACCTCAACAGGACATGGCTTTCCGTTATGAGCAAAAAACGATACGTTCCACATAATTGTTCTTTGACTAAACATTATATGTGAAAACACTATATGACCGTATTTTTAAAATATAATAATGTAAGCTGTGTAATTCTCTGTCCAACCCTGTCCAAAATTTATTTTAATAACTTAAGCACATTTATTTATTTTCCTTTATTCATTTAACTATGGAGTTTTATAACACTTTTAATAAACTTGTAAAAATTTGTATGTCAATGATTTTCAATAGTTTTCGATTAGTATAAATAGCTTCAAATAAAAATGTGGTATTTAGACCTAAGGAAATCGTATTATTTGGCAATCAAGGCGTAATCATAAAATTTCGATACAAAATTTCATTTAGAATGATATCATAAGAAGAAGTCAGCTCGCTTGTTAATCAGCATAGTAAGTAAAAATAATAAAGTATAAAAGAGAAATAAAAAAGAATATAAAATGACAGGTCATAAAAGAAAGAAAAAAAACTAAAAAGAAAACTAATGTTAATAATAAATGAATAAAACAGTAAAGCAGAAAGTTAAAGCAGTAAAGCAGAAAGTTAAAAGCAGAAAGCAGTAAAACAAAAAGCGTACTAATCCCCATAGGTGTTAGGTAACACCCCTTAATTTGTTTTTTTTAAACCTGCTTACTGCTTTAAGGTATGTAATGTATTTGAGTTAAAGCAGAAAGCACTAAAGGATTAAAGCAGTAAAGCAGAAATTAAGCAGTAAAGCAGAAAGTTAAAGCATAAAACATGATTAAAGCAGTAAAACATAACAGTTAACAGTAAAGCAGTAAAAACAAAGGCATACAACCCCTAGGCGGATAAGTAGCCTTTGTTTTACGCTTTACTGGCTTTAAGCATCATATCAAATATGTATTTATCAAAATTCTAAAGTGTAGTAAAAAGAATGACTCATAAGTATATGTGAAACGAAAATTTGAATAGTTTACATTGATATCATATATTTCGTTCACGCGGGAATTTGCGTCTGCGGACGCACGCGGCGGCGTTACGCGGAAATATTGCGGCTGCGGGCGCACGCGGCGGCGGATACGCGGTAATTTTGCGCCTGCGGGCGCACGTCGGTGGCGTTCTGTGCTATTGCTTACCTGCGGGACGCGGACTCGGAACTCGAAACGTTGCTTATCACTATCTCAACTGTGTAACTCTTTAAGATATATATTCTTGTCATGCTATAATTTATAAAAATAACTAACTCGTAGTAGGCTAAGCATTCTTACAATTGTATATACCATCCATCAATCCTCATACCTTATTACCTAGGGTAGACACCCCTATTAGGGGCATTCGGGGCTCAGGGACTAGAAAAAAGGTGAAAAAAAGTGGCACTCAGTTGGCACTAGCGCACTCCTGGCACTGGCACTCACTTGGGACTCATTGGCACTCACTTGGCACCATTGCACTCATTGGCACTCACTTGGCATCACCGCACCACCTGGCACTCATGCAATACTCATAATCACTATAGAACACCCTAGTACCCTATCACGTGATGGGCAACCATCCAAAGCCATCAAAGTTACGTGGCAAAAATTGACCATGGTATATGATAGGGTCAAGGCTAAAATATCATGGTCAAACAAGGTAAGACATCAAAAAAGGGCAAGTCCTAAAGGAAGGATCAAAAATACCGTGGTCAAAAATTGACCCATGAAGACCAAATGGTTGGCAGTGTGTTTGTACGTGTATATAGTGTAAATGAAGTGTAAATATGGTAAATGTAAGTCTAGGAAGTGTGTATATAGGTCATAGTGAATGGTGTATAATTGTTGTGTGTGGTGTTTGTGGGGCTGGTGGTGTTGGTGCCGGGTCGGATGGATCCATACATGCGTCAAAGTAGAACGAAATATTGACGGTTGGCACGAGTGCCAGAAAATTGCGGGCAAAAATCACCCATGGAAGACCAAAGTAACCCGAAATTACCGTGGGCAAAAAAGACCCATGGAAGACCAAGTGATGGCGAAATTTACCGTGGCCAAAATTGACGCCACGGAAGATCGAAAGGTGTCGAAATATCATGGTCAAACAAGGTAACATACATCAAAAAGGGCTAAGCCCCTAAAGGTTAGCCAAAAATTACCCGTGGGCAAAGATGGCCCACGGTCGAAAAATTAGGGGGCGTACAATAGGGGGGTAATACGTAAAACGGTTGCTGCGCAACCGTTGCGCAACCTTCTCGATCAGGTTGCCAAAAATCAGGTTGCCATAAAAAATTGGGTTCTCAAAAAACATTTTGGTCTCAAAAAAATTAGGTGCCAAAAAATTAGGGTCTCAAAAAAGTAAGGGTCTCAAAATTAGGGTCTCAAAAAAATTTTAGGGTCTCAAAAACCGTGGCCAAAAATGACCCATGGAAAACCAAAGGGTGTAAAAAAAGGTAAAATCCCAAAAAGGTAAAGGCCCAAAAAGCAAGTCAGTAAAAATTTGGCCAAATAAAGGTCATACCCAAAAGGTAAACGGTTCAAGAAAAGGGAAGAGAAATAAAAGGTCAAGGCCAAAAAAGGTCAAGTCAGTCAACGGTCAGGTAGGTGGTCAAGGTCATTTTGCCGGCAATTGGATCTCCTACATAATATATATATATATATATATATATAATATAATAATATATGTTTAATATATATATTATAATATATAATATTAAACTATATATATAATATATATATATATAATAAATATATATATAAATAATATATATATATATATATAAATATAATATATAAATAATATATAATTATATATATATGATATATATATAATATATATATATAAATAGAGTATGTTGTTACCGTTGGTTAATGCAAGTACGTGAGACAAGGTTTGGAATAAGAGTATAATCTACAAAGTAAAAATGGGTCAATATACCAACTAGCACTTTAGTGTGAGAAGAATTGATAAAAATAGAATGAACGATAGCGAATGTGTGGTGTGGGTAATAGAGAATAATAAAACGTTGAGATTTCATCCATGTGGAAGGATGGAATGTATAGTCGGTTTGTTAAAGCGGATGTATATTGGGAGTGTGCGGAATTGAACGGCGGAACACCGAGGAAAAGTGGATGAGTCGTAAAGAAATGCCCTGGAGGAGAGAATTGATGGCAGAGGCTGAAGAAAAGGTGCAAAAATAGTGGTGAATGCGGGGTTTGTGAGGGCGTATTCGTTGGCCTACCTGGGCAAAGGATAACCCCCACATTGACAGATGCCAGATAGGAGGGTCCGCGCTGTCCCTGAGCTCGTAGGGGTTCTAATGCGACGAGTTCTCACTAAAAGGTAAAAAGGGGCGTAAGCTGCTTCTTTTCGACTTCGTCAATCTTCACTTCTTTCTCTATCATGCTTCGCACCTAGGACCCCAGCTTGGGAGAAGGTGGTGGATGAGATGAGAATAGAGTTCAGCATCTGACCGTTGCACCTTTCGATATGAAGGAAAAGAGCTATCGGTCTGAAACTTAAAAATCGTAATGTATGAATAAGCTCGAATCCGTGAAATTTCAAGTCTGTGTATATAGAGGGGGTCACCCCGAGAGCGTAGCCGCTACGACCTCGTTTATACCCTTTTGGCTTCCAAACCCGAGATGAGTTAAGCCTAACGGCTAATCATCGACCAGGTGTTCAATGCGCGTGAGAGACACAGACTGGGCGCGCGTGCGCATACACATACAACATACAAATTAATGTATAGAATATATTATTACGTTCGAAATTCTTTCTCGAAGAGAAACAATCTGAGTCGAAAACGTTCCTGTAAGGAAAACGTTTTACGCAGCCGAATCCGACTCCGCCCGACTCCGACTCCACTCCGACTCCGACCCGACTCCGGCTCCGGCTCCGGCTCCGGCTCGCTCCGGCTCCGGCTTCCGGCTGCGGTTTGGTTCAGACTCCGGCCCCTCGAAGAATTGATCCCCGAAGGGGATCACTTCTGAGTTTTTAAACGCCGTTGCGCCGCTTCAGCGACTCCGAGTCCGCACTGCACGGAACTGCACCGGTCCGCAACCGCACCAGGCACCCTCTGGTTCCGACCTAGTATCATATAAGTAGAGTTAACGTAATCGGAAAAATTTGGAGTGTGTTAGATGATGACGTACCTTCTAGTCATGGATGATGTTACATCAGCGGTGGTCCCCCCGAAGGGGGACCCACACCCCCTAAAAAAAAAATTAATTGATCGTACAAGGCTGAAATTTGGTGAGAGGATTCAGAGTGAAATTTCTAGAAATACTTGATCATTCTAGGTATTGGTGCTGGCACCGGTGTGGAGCCGGTGCTGCCGAGTTAATAAACAGTCTATAACAACAATGTTGGTGTGCTATTATTAGGTCTCTAGATTTCGAAAATAATGGTTTAAGAACCATCAAGAAATAAAAATAAAAAATAAATAAATAAATAAATAAATAAATAAATAAATAAATAAAATTTCTTACACTTTTTATGTTTATAACTTACAAATTTACGTTTTTACATACCCTAAAGCAGTAAATCCTAAATCACACCACTATCCAACCCCCTCCTGACCATAATGTGATCTATTGAAAAGCTAATTGATTAAGGTCCAAATTTTACTAAAATGTTAACTTTAACATACGATCTCCAAAGTCATAAAATCACTAAATCAAACCACTATTCACCTCCCTCCTGCCAGTCTGATCATTGATCATGATTCAAGTCAAATTTACTAAAATTTTCATGTTTACATACCCTAAAGCAGTAATCAAACTAAATCAAACCACTATCCAACCCTCCCTCCTGACCAATCTGGATCTATTGATCTATTGATTAAGGTCAAATTTTTACTAAAAATTGTAACGTTTACATACCCTAAAGCAGTAAATCGCTAAAGCAACCACATCCACCCTCCTCCTGACCATCTTGACTATTGATCTATGATGAAGGTCAAATTTACTAAAATTGTAAACTACAACCGCAAAGCAGTAAATCACTAAATCAAACCACTATCCAACCTCCCTCCTGACCATCTGTTATCCATGATCTATTGATAATATTTTTTACTAAAATTGAAACGTTTACATACCCTACAATCAGTAAATCAAGTAAAAAATCAAAACCAACCATACCAGCCAGCATCCGCCACCATCCATGACCATCCTTGACTAATTGATCATTGTCATGAATTCAAGCACATTTCGAGTACAATTTTGAATAAACATAACAAAAATCAGTTCTTTGAATAAAACATCAATCAATAAAGTTACGTAACAAAGTTTTTCAAACATAAAAGCTCTAAGCATCATCTGAACATGAATATAACGTACACTCACAAACCTACAACATCTTAAACAGGAATAAACTGTTAACGTAAACAAAGTTCCACACTTAACAACAGTAACTAATATAGCATACAAAGACGTAACCTACTTAACTTTCTAACATATGCTGTAATTTTACACTTAAGAACTAATTTAACAAAAAATTGTACCATAAACGTGGTGTAATATCATACAACCAATGATATACTCTAACGTAACAAAGTTTTTCACAATAATAAAGCTACATCATATGAACTACTAAGAAAATAATGTACAACAAACAAACCAACAGCATTAAGCAGTAATAAGCAGTCAACATTAACGAAATACCGCAACGTTAACACTCAGTAAAGAACCTAACATACATGCAGATATCGTAACTTATTCACTTGTCAAGCATATCTCTAACATAACAGAGTTAATTTTACACTAAACAGTGGTATATAACTAAATTATCATAACCTTGGCCGATTATCAAACTGATCACCGAATATACTCTAACAAATAAAGTTTCCACATCAATAAAGCTAACATAGCATTAACAGAACTAAGAAAATAATGTACAAAGACAAACCTTCAAAGCTAAGAAGAATAAGCAGCAACATAAAACAAAGTCCACACTTAATATCCAGTAAAGTAACTACTTTACATATAAAACGAAACATGTTGTCACACTTTTCCAACATATATCAACATATAACGTTAATCTTACATTGACAGTAACAGGAACATTTATCAAAAAATGTGTCAAAACCATACCTAACCATCATAATACCTAACGAGTAAGAACGAATAAAGTAAGTTTTTAGGCTTAATCCTTTTTAGACTCGCGCCACCTTTTCAGAAAAATACAACTCTAAACATGAAACAATGATTTTATGCTTTAACTATTGGCATAAGAGTGAGCAATACATCTATTATATTTGACCCTTCTGGCGTGAAACAAGCAATGTCAGCAGTCGCTTTGGTTTACGATATAAATATAAATGACAACAGTGTTGAAAACGAACTGCCTCGTGAAGAACACAACAACCTAGAGATGAGGAGAATTGCATCGTATCAACCTGCAAAACTATCCTACTGAAGAATAATAGTGTATAAACGACCACTTAAATGAATGAGATTCTTTCTTCAACAACAGAAAAAGTAAACAAAATACACGTACGAATGAACCATATCAGTTCAATAGAGTATCGAGATTTTCGAACAACAACAACAACAACACAATAACATAGTACAAAAAGATAGGTTCTTTAGATACTAACCAACGAAATATAGCTCGTAACATTTTGTTCACATTAATAAAGCTAACACATAACATTACCTAAACTAAGAAAATAATTACAATGGCAAATTCTATCACAACTTAAGCACGAATAAACTGTTAACATTAACCAAAGTTTCCACACTTAACACCTCCTGTAAAAGTAACTGACCATGCAGTCCAAAACGTAACCATTTCAACTTTTAGCCAAACATATTCTAACATATAACGTTAATACATTGACACAGTAATATGAAATTATCATAACCTTGTTAAATTATCATACAGACGAATAAACTGTTAACGTAAACAAAGTTCCACACTTAACTAAAGTAAACATAACATCAAACCTGAACTAAGAATATGATGTAGCAACGACAAACCAACAACCATAACTAACGAATAACCACTAACTAACAAACTCCGCACTACAATGCGTAAGACCTAACACAACGCAACATCGAACCTATGCACACTTTTTTTCAAGCATATCTCTAACATATCAATGTATTTTACATTAACATCGTATCTAACAACAAAGAGCATAAACCGTCAATCACATACTGACAAAAATAATAAATGCTAACGTAACAAAGTTTACATCAACTCGTAATATTTAAACAAAAAAAATCATCATAACCTCGTCTAAAAATCATAATCCCCAGCAATAATGGCACATAACAAAGTTTAAACGCAAACATAAACAAAAAAATAACAAAATTTTTAATCCGAACACATAACAATAAAAAATAATTCTTTAAATAACAATAATAAAATAAAGCGTAAAAGTTTACTGATTTAAAGCAGAAAATCATAAAACAAGTAAATCAAACACCCTATCGCCCGCAGTCCCTACCATCCCAACCCGGAAACCGGATCTATGAACTATGATTCAATCAATCATTTCGAGATCCATTTCGGATAAACATAAACTAAAAATAATTTCTTTATATACTGACCTACGAATATATGCTAACAACAAGTTTCAGCATCAATAAAGCTAACACATCAATAACCGTAACTAGAATAAATGTACCAAATCGCAAACCAACATACCTCAGCGTAATGAAAATCAGCTACCTCGTGAAAATTCCCTACGATCAAAGGTAAATACTAACAGGGTCAATACAAAACTCGATATGTTCCTCGCGCATATCAGCATCAGGTAAAGCCGTATTATCTAACAAAATCCCTACAAAGTGACGCAATCTATTAAAGAATACCAGACAGATCCTTGAACTAGAATGACACTATCTTCATCAAAGTGTCACTTCTCGAGTATAACAATCATTTTGAACTATGAATAACGTAGACATTAGCAAAATTCTAGGCAACCTACCATTACTCAACAAAAAACTTAACCTAGGCTCACGTTTAAACACATCATCGTTCAGTTAACACAGTAATACTTACAAAAACTCATCAATTTCTCAACAAATCATGTATTCACCGCTTCATAGTCAATAGTAAATATTAACATAACGACCTAATTACGAATAATAAACAGTTCTCGACATTAACCAAGAGTATCTAAAGAACGAATTACCTTCCAAGAGAAATCCCAGGGAATGCGCCCCTTGAAAGGGTAAAATCCTGCGAGGGATCCACCCGAAGGGTGTAAGCGGGCTTTACCCCAGTCCGTAGGCTGAGGCTTAACCCCTCCTTCGGAGGGTAAAGCCCGCTTACACCCCCGGTGATCCCCCTCGCAGATCAC
>JABUQX010025989.1:0-5000 GCA_015478945.1 Trachelipus rathkii
GAAGTGTCTATGGTGAGTGTAAGTGTCTATGGGGTGAGTGTAAGTGTTATGGAGGAGTGTAGTTTATAAGTGTTCATAGTGTGTATAAGTTGTCATAGTGAATGTGGCGTATAAGTGAATATGTGTATGTTCGTATGTGGTAAGTATAATCTGTGTGTGTGTGGTGTTTGTGTGAGTGTAAGTGTATATGGCTAGTGTAAGTTCTATGGTTTAGGTGTAAGTGCTTATAAGTGTCATAGTGTGTATGTATGTAAGTGTAAGTGTCTATGGGGGAGTGTAAGTGCCTATGGGTGAGCGTAAGTGTCTATGGAGAGTGTAAGTGCTTATAAGTGTCATAGTGTGTATAAGTGTCATAGTGAATGTGCGTATAAGTGACATAGTGTGTATAAGTGTCATAGTGTAAGTGTCTAATAAGTGCCATAGTGTGTATAAGTATCATAGTGAATGTGCGTATAAGTGACGTAGTGTGTATAAGTGTCATAGTGTAAGTAAATCTGTGTTGTGTGTGGTGTGTGTGTGTGTGTGTGTGTGTGTGTGTGCGCGCGCGCTCGTGTGTAGATGTGTTTGGGTTCTCAAAAATGTATCGTAGAATACACAAGGGATGGCCAAAAATTAGGGTGGGCCAAAATTGACCCATGGAAGACCAAAGGGTTGGCAGTGTGTTGGTGTAGGCTAGGTGTAGGCTATGTGTAGGTGTAGCCTAGGTGTAGGCTAGATGCAGTCTAGATTATGGGCAGGCTATGTGTAGGTGTAGGCTATGTCGAAAAATTAGGGTGGCCGAAAAATTAGGGTTCTCAAAAAATAGGGTTCTCAAAAATAGGATTCTCAAAAATTGGGTTCTCAAAATATATCTGTGTGTATCTGTGTGTGAGTGTAAGTGTGTGTACGAGTGAATATATATATATATATATATATATATATATATATATATATATATATATATTATGTATATATATATATATATTATATAATATTTAAAAATAGTGTGTGAGTGTATGTATAATATAGTAATATTATATATATATATATATATATATATTGTCCACGTGGCGCTTTAACTATGTGATAGTTGGATCGGCCACGTGGTACTCTCTCTCTCTCTCTCTCTCTCTCTCTCTCTCTCTCTCTCTCTCTCTCGCTGTATATATATATATATATATATATATATATATATATATATATATATATATATATATATATATATATATATATATATATATATATATATATATATATAAAATGCACAAAATCGAGATGCACTTTTTCTAAAATTTTAATATAGAATAGCTATTTCCAAAATTTGTGCTATGTATAAAAATGATTTATATATAAGTAACATTTGTTTATATATTAATGGGCATTCAGACGGAGCCCAATTAGTTAAGTTCAATACACTTCCTTAAGAGGCTACGGGTCGAGTTGCAGTTCGGTTAGTGACTGGTATAGGTCACATTTTTTAAATTCCCACAATTCCTTTGTTCATCTCTTGTGGTGTGGATGATTCGCATCAGAAATAGAAGATGTTAATACGTCTGGCGCATGATGCAATATACAGTAGCGCAAACGTCTTGCATATACAATGGCCTAAGTAGTATATAAATGACAAATGTGCGACAATTCCCTAAAGATAAGGCCCAAAGGGGTTTCAGGATACCCTGTGAAACCTTCCAGAAGAGTACAAGAAGCAATCTATATATAATATATACTATATATATATATATATATATAATAATATCTATATATATATATATATATCTATTATATATATATATATATAATATATAATATATAGTACGGGTTGCATAAACAAAGCATATAACGACTGGAGTAGGGAGCTGTTTGAAAAGATCTGCTAAGTTCATAGGTTCAATGAAATTTATGGTATAGGGGGTTAGGAAGACCTTCTTGGAGAGCACAGACAGATAAAGCAGTCACGGTGAATGGAATGGATATAGAGATACGGTGAATGGAACGGGGTAGGAGGGATGGACTGGGGTGATGAGGGTGTGTGTGTGTGTGTGTATAAGGGTGAGTGTATGTGTCTATGGATGCATTCGTGGATATTAAAATACATTCATGATCCTACGTGAAATAAACTGAAATATTTCGGATTAAAAAGTTAGATGAGTAATAGAAAAACGAGGGTGCGAAAAAAAAAACTATCCGGCGTGGTGCAGTGCGGTGCGGCTTGGTTCTTTGCTACGATTGCGTTTCAGTCTTCAAGCGCTTTGCGAGGCGATTCGAGCCAATGGAGGCGGCTGCGAGGCGATTCGGGCCAATGGAGGCGGCTTTGCGGAATTGTTAAAAAACGCGAACGATGGCGTGGAACGAATGAATTTGCGATTCATCCCGACGAATAGCGACGAATTGAAAATATTAAAGACGCTTTATAAAACAAAATGGCGGAACGCAACGAAAAACAACAAGGTTGACACCATTAAAAAAAAAAAAAGTGGGGGCCATGAAGAACAGTGACAACATAACTAACAAAACCTAAAAAATAACTACTAACCTTCAAATGAAAAAAAAACAAAAAAAAAAGAGGGTTCTCAAAAAATTAGGGTTCTCAAAATTGGACCGTAGAATACAAAAGGTCAAATATTTCAAAAAAGGATGCTCACAATTAGGGGGGGTAAAAGGGGGGGTGACACGTGAAGCCGGTTGCTCCCACATCGCTGGCCACCCCTTCTTCGAAGGGGTGAACAAAAACATTTCGGTGCCAAAAAGGTAAAAGGTCAGTAAAATTTGGTAATTCAATTTTTACCCCACTAAGGGAGGCCTCCATATGGAGTAAAAAATTTGGGTTATCATTTTTTCCCCCAAAGGACACTACCGGAATCCCTCTATTACTACTGATAGAGTTGAAGCAAAGGCTAAGAGGCTTATAAACTGTCCCATACTTTCTGACTCCCTTGACCTCTCTTTCTCTGCGACAGTTAGCGTTGATGCCCTATCCTTTTCTATAGGTTTTGCAACGTCAGGTGCTCGAGAGAATTGACCTCTTGCATTCCTCTACCACTGCGTCGCCCTCGTAACACAAGAGGTGCCTGTATTCTCACATGAAAATTGTGAATATTGGAGACTCAAGGATTACTCGCTGTGTAACTCCTTCTTTTCAGCCACATCTGGTTTTGTGGAACTCCTGTCTTATTCTGTTTTCACCTGCAATATTCAATCTTCCTCTATTTAAGTCCTTCGTCTGCGCCCACCCTGAGGGGATTGCGTTAGGCAGGGGTCAGGGTGGGTTTACTTTCTCATTTTTTTTATTTTTTTTTTTTTTTTTTTTTTTGCCCCCTCCTTTTTTTGAAAAGGGCCCTGCCCGTGAGTAAAAGTTAAACCAAGTAAAAAAAAAAAAAAAAAAAAAAAAAAAAAAAAAAAAAAAGAATCTGTAACGTCGCTGGCCTGTTAGATTTTTACTCACAACGTGCACTCCAGAAGGATATTTTCTCTACTCTGAAAAGGATCAAAAACATATTTTTCAATTCTTAGAGAAGATAAAACCTATCGAACTGGCGTTAATAATGTGTTCATCACAGCTAAATATAACTTAGGAAAATTATTCAATCATTTTCTTAGTTAGAGGTCGAAAGTGAAGGAATTTTTTATAAATAAAATGTATCCTTTTTCTATATTTGATATACATAATATATATATATATATATATATATATAATATATATTATATATTAATACTATATAATATAATATATATATAGTATATATATATATATCTATATATATATATATATTATATATAATATATATAATATATAGTTAATATATATATATATATATTATAAAATATATATGATATATATATATAATTATATAGTATATTATATATATATATAATATATAATATATATATATATATATTATATATAGATCTCAATCCCCCGAAAAAAAATTTCTGGCTAAATCGGCCTGTATTTATTTATATATATATTGATATATATATTACTGTATATATATATATATATATATATATAATATATATACTAATATATATAAATATATATATAGTATATATTATATATATATATACTAATATACTTATATTATTATTATATACTATATATATATATATATATAATATATATATATATATCTATATATTTCTCTTTCTTTATCTACCTTTTTTTTCCCAAGATTGGGAGTAAGCTACAAGCATCTGAAAAGAAAAGCAGTAGGAGAACATGTCAAACGTCGAAAAAAACAGCCCAGCCTTACCGCCGCCTCTGTACCATTAATTAGTAAGAATTCGTCGCAATCAGAAAATCCACCCTAGAGCTTCATGGACCGCGACGATTCACACTATGGTAAGTCGTCAAGTGTAGGGTTCATCTCCGGTAATATACAGTAATACAGAAATCGCATATATGATCCGTACAAGGGAACCCCCATATTAATAAATTTTTTATTTTATCTTAAGTGGTTTCTCGTATCGAATGTAAGGGTTCATCCCCTCGCCCAGGTGGGCCACAACCATACCCCTACACAAAACCCCGCCACCTCTCCTATCAATGCACCTTTCTTCTCGCCTCTCAAACTCCCAAATTCTCTCCTGCACATTCCTTACTGACTCAATACACTTCTTCTTCGGTCCCCAACCGTCGTGTCCCAACACACTCACAACTATACATTCCGCTAACCAACCGACTACCATTCATCCTTTCCAAATGAACAAACCTCAACATACTTCATTTATTCTCTCGTTACCACCTTTTCTTCACACGCCCAACACAACACTCTCTAATATGCTTCATTCCTCATTCATAAATGCTTTCTCACACCTATGCACGCCCTAGACTGTCCATCTGAACCATTGGAACTTTAGATCTTATACTTCTTATTCAGAACCATAGTCTCGCTACTATACAATAACACAGATAACAACTATACCCTCATGCAAGACCCTACGCACTCCAGACCTTAGTCCTTTACCATCACTCACGATTTAATTGGCACCAGCCACCGTTTTCCAACCATTCATAAACTTTC
>JABUQX010025990.1:10000-18488 GCA_015478945.1 Trachelipus rathkii
ATCGAATATTTTGATTTAATTAACCCGATATATGTTAATCGCATCGACCCTATTTGGGATGTACTAGTGTTTCGTCGGTACATGGGCTACTACTTCTTTGCGGCATTACTTGACACGTTTCAAATTAAAATACTCTATACTACTAAATACTTACACGCTGCATTAATTTTTAACTATCTGAAGAGTTGAGGGTCCACCATTAATTTTTTGTTCCTATTTTAAAAAATAAATATTCTCAACTTTGTGAAATGATTATTCAAAGTTTTTAGCATCGCTCTCGTACTCACTAAAGTATAGTTTACAAAAAGGTTTGTGCAAAGTCGTTAAGAAAAAAATCTAAACATTACGTAAAAATTTTATAGTTTTGTGTATCTCACTAGTAACGGATTACAAAAACAGTTGTGTTGAAAAGTGGTCAGAATAGAATTAAGCAAATTACGAAAATAGGAGGAATAAGCTTTTTTTTATGTTAATAAAGTAACATTGCTACCAAGTATAAAAAATCTTAGATAATATGATACACCCAGCAGAACATCTATATTCACTGATTATTCACAATTTTTTAGGATTTTATCACTCGGTAACAAGCATCCGTTCCATTTTGTATTTATAAATCATTTAAAACTAAATGGATTTAATAGCCGCACCCTGACTATATTGAGCCTTCAAATTATCACATAAACAATCTAAGTCATTTATCGACTTTTTCTAATTTTACACTAACATTATACTAGGCTCAACAATATTTTGTGAGAGTTAGAGTATTATCATTTACAAACACATATCGCAAAGAGAAGTAACTTAGTGCAAGGTTGTTAGGTTAGGCGATTACTGATGGCACACTGTTGGTTATGATTGACGAGTAAGCTACTTATTATATTAGTTGAGACTCCTTCAGGGAAATATATTAAAATTATGAACTTTTTATTCTATTTTATTTATACCCAAAGCTAATATGGTTATGATTTAATATAGGAGAAAAAGAAGGAGTGGGGTGTAGTAGCTTTATTGTTATTTATATAGCAATTATATCATATGTATGATTCTTACAGTTTAACGGCATAATGAATATTACTAATTAGAGGTGTACCGGTACATATCAACGCAAGATATAATATTCTTATTATTAAAAAATATCGAAACTAAAAATTATAGGGATTTAGACTATCTGGCAAGATAAAGCATATATGATAGTGGATATATTGTGAAAAGATAAATTAGAGGCATGCCATAACTAGTATATAGTCAAATAACGGTATTTTTATGCGCCGGCTCACAATGAGTGCGAGCACGTATGATCCCCATATCAGGAGGCTGAGACGCTACATTTGGAAACCCTCCTTGTTCTTATCAGGTGGAGATCCGAGTAGGAGTTGGGAGGGACGGTATGGACGAGGGAAGCTTTCGGTACTAACAAGATAGCGAGTGTGTATTGTACCCCCATCCCCGGAGGGGGGGATTTAGCCCGTTAGTCGCACCTAGAGGCCTCGAGAGACACCCCGACTCCGACATCGGCGCGCGACTACCCGTGGGTTAATATCCAGATGAATATATACGGACCACACAAAAAATAATAAAATAGATTCCCAAATGAGTACTTTTTGGACATTTATTCGCAACAATACTATTCCCGTACGACTACAAATCTCAAACCATTGTGTGGACGATTTGATTTTATATACGGATATATATTTATAGATACATATATATATATATATTATACTATAATATACTATATAATTACATTTATTAACTACATCTGTATAGGTATATACATAATATTATATATCGATATATCCAAATAATCGATATATATTCATCGATATTATCATAATCGATATATCGAATGACTCAAAGGTCAGACGAAAATATTCAGCTTTACATGTATTTAGAGTATACTTATATATGATGGACTCATGTCCATTCATAACTGTAAACTAATTTGATGATGTAGCCGAAGTCAATTTTTGTTTCATAATTTACGTTATCGACACAAAATGTGCAATAGCACGCAAAGCGAAAAATTTTAAAAACTCTGTTTTTTTTTGTTTTCCTATACCCTTTATATACTATCTATCTACAGCACCTCACTTTTTAATTGTGGCTTTGTTTTAGTTACACCTTTACTGGGCGAGTCCATTGGCGGCGAACCTATGAGAACACAAATGGAAAGCCGAAAATTCAGGATTCAGCGGGACAAACTGCGATGGCACTAGATATAAGTTTGGTTACGTTAAGTAAGGTTAAGGGTTCATGTGTTTAGGGCATTACATAGCAGATATCAAATCTTCTTTGTTTTTTTTTGCACATATAATCAATGTTAATTTTTAAAAAGGGTATGAAACTCTTTTATTAGCAATAAATTCCGAGTATTTTTTGATTTGTTTAAAATAAAAATAATGTGTCTTCGGGATCCATGCATCGATGATGATATAAACTCACTAACGGATAACCGTAGAACATCTCTTTACCATAATATATTAGACTATTGCTAGCTTATTACTATAAGGCTCAACCTCAAAGTAGTATATATATATATTTTATAATAATATGAATAATTAGTGATGATATAGAACTAACATACGGTATATTAAATGTCAATATGATATATATATAATTATATAAAATATAATAATTTAGATTATAATTATAAGTATATTAGTCACAGGTTGCTACAAATATTAAGTAGTTATGATAGGCAATTGGAGTGCAGGCCCTTGAGGTAGTTATTATGAATCAGAGATGGTTTTCCTTTTTTGAAGTGGTAAAAGCATTGATCATCCATGCGAATTAAAGGAGTTTAAATAAAGTCATTTTTGAACCCGCTAAGCATATATACATTGTCAGATATTATTATTTATATCTTTCCTCTTATGGTAGAGAAATATACCATTAATGTGAGATCGCTTTTAGATTACGTGTATATTCAGTGTTACTTTAGATTGCATGTTCTGCGTTAACGCAGTAATGCAGAAGGACAAGAGAGGGAAGTAAACAGGTAAGAGCCTCGACGAGGGAGAAAGGTTAGTAAAGGTGAAGGTGAGAGGAAGAGGAAGAGGTAGATAAAGGGAGTGTGAGGGAGAGAGACGAATAGAAAGAGGGAGAGAAGGAGGGAAAGGGAGAACTAGTGTAAAGGTAAAAATAGAGTAAGAATAGAGAGAGAATGAGAGAGTGAGAGAGAGAGAGAGAGGAGAGGATGAAGTGAGAGAAGAGAGAGAAAGATGAGAGAAAGAGGAGGAGAGACGGAGAAGGTATGATGCGGAGACGAGAGTGAAAATGAAGTGTAGTTAGAAATAAGCAGAGTCTCTTGTTATCGAAAATGAAGAGAGTGCAGCGAGTGAGGGCACCCAGTAGGAAATGAAGTTGAATAGGCAGGAGTACTACTAAATATTAGCTGATAGTGGAAGGAAAATTACAGGTAAGATGTTTAGGAGTAAGTAGGGTAAGGCTTTAGACGAAAGGGGAAGATAGGAGATTGAATGAAGAGTAAGCAGATAGGCGTTTTGATAATAGGCCATGTACAACAATGCTGAAGAATGAGGAACGGAGAAGAAGAGATGAGTGAAAACCCGGGCAAAAAGCTAGGAGAAAGGAAGGACCACCGAGTACAAGGCAAGTAAATAGAAGTTTGATATACAGAAAGACTTTTCAGACGCGGTGTGAAGTAGACGCAAAACTAGAAGATAAAGAGGAGGATTAAAACTAAGAAAGTAAGAGAGAAGAAAGAGATAAGAGAAAAGCGAAGAGGAAGAAAGGCAGAGATATTGAAAGGTTGAGTGAGAGAGAGAGAGAGACGCAGAGAGAGAAGAGAGAGAGAGAGAGAGAGAGAAAGAGAGACGAGAGAGAGAGAGAAGAGTGCAGGACAGAGAAGAAGAAAGAGAAAAAGATGACAATTCCCTTCTCCACAAGCCAACCATCAATTTAAATGTATAGATTAAAGAAGGAATGGTTAAAAGTCGAACCTTCCGCAATTTCGGAAACTTTTTTAAGGTTTATTCAAAATAAATATAATAAAAAAAATAACATAATCAATAAAGTATGTAGGTATAACTAATTTGGTCATCAATAATTAAGAATTAATAATAATAATTGCTTAATAAATATTAATAATAATAATAATAATAATAATAATAATAATAATAATAAGATTTAAAATTCACGTGAATAACTTTTAATTAGCGAAAGAAGCCGTAATTGCGATTGGTTTCTGGAGCGCTTCAGAGAGGCGAACCGAAAGCCAATGCGCCGAGTGGTCGACAATCGAATTTGCGTCGTCCCTTCAATAGGGCCCTGCAATTTCAATGTAAGACTATAACAAGGATAGAGTATCATTCGAACACTCATATGACAATCGGAATGATTGAGGAGATAGATAGATAGCAATAGAAAAAGCACGATAGACAAATATAAAAATAAGATTATAGCTAAACAAGATAAGATAGATGAGATAGATAAGATGAGATAGATAGATAAGACAGTATAAATGACACGTAGTAGTACGATATGAGTAAGGATAGGATAGATAGATTGGATAGAATAGGATAGATAGAATAGCAGATAGATAGATTTTGATAGAGAGAGTAGAATGATAAGAAAGCGATGTTAGCTTAAAATTACAAGGCTACGGGTAAGAAGCATTGAATAATAACGAAGGTATTCTGACACTATGGTTTTAGGGCAGGCAGATAACCGTTTGCTTGGTGGCTTATCTGCTTAGACTAGGATACAAATTTATTGAAAGGTATAATATAAGGTTTAGTCATGGCTTTAAGTGTAGCGTGAAATCTTAGAATTTTCATTACAGGCGGCTTCGCAATTTGCTCTCTTGAAGCCAGGATTAGGCACTCTACACAGTTAGGCTGAGTTGTGGGAAGAGTGGTGATGGTAAAAGGACGGTATACGGTATGAGAAGTGATAAGCATGGGGAAAGTGTGGCGGGTATGTCCTCTTTTTCCCAACCGGCAGTTCACACCCTATGCTCAACAGGAATGGAAGCTGTTCTATATATGTTCTTTTGTACCAAATTGAATGTGAAAAAATATTCAGATATTGCTGTCCTGATGACTTCGAGTATTTTAAACTTAAAACTGGCACCATAAATTGTGGCATTGAGCATTAATTTTAAATAACAGGATGATATCAGGTTAGAGATGTAGGTATTGAAGCTGACAGGAAATATTTCGATTTCTAGTCCGTCCGAACTACAATGCATAAACTTAAACTTAGTGTTGGGTTGTCACGATAACAGGAACTTACTATTCAACCAATCACTTGTACACACAAGTCATTGTAATACGGGTAGAAAGTTAAATTGGTTGCCAGATTAACCTTAGCACGTAAAAAATCGATAAAAGTAACTGTTCAGCGATTTAAAATTTTTTTTTATTTTTCTTGTATTTTGTTTTTTTTTTATTTTATTTCTCTTTTTTATAATAACTCGGCAATCCAATTAATTGAATGAAAACTACCAAATTATAATGAATGTAATCACGTGAGCGGAATTTAACCCATCAAAAACGTATTTCCGCAGAAGATGAGTAGCTTCACTTGCTCTTTAGTTTTCGAGCAAAGATAGTTTTCATTTACATCGTATTCTGTGTTTTAACTCTTCTTCTTTCTTTTGGATTTTTTTCCCAGATTCTTACATACTTACGTCTTGGTTCATTTTTCGCGTTTAATTAGCCAGTAGGTTGAATGTTGTGCTCGATCCTGTTTATTTACAAAAGCTTCCTATAAACATTAAAAAAAAACGATAGGGTGAAAATAGCAGACCAAAATGCGAAATACTAACTGTATTGACCAACTATCGGTGATTGTTCCTTAGAAGGAAGCCCGAAGATAACAGGTTACCGTGTTGTATTATTGACCTTCTTTATTTCTCAGAACATTACTTACATTCACTTTCCTTCACTTCTATTTGGCACTGACACAGTCCTAAAACATGTAAATCTTCCTCAGCTCCAACTTCTAACTTACCAATTCACAACAAAACTTTCATGTTAAGTGTAGATTTATTATTGGGCGCTGACAGTAGTGCATTTCCGTATATCAAATAGACCACTTTTTGTTTAGGCGGGTCTCTCTTGGATCCATGCTATGGGTCACACACACAAGTTTATTGTCATTTATGTATCACAGCAATGATTTAATGCAATTGGTAGAACTCACATACTAATTGTTTCTTCCTATTTTTGATTCCTATTCCAACTGCGAATCCCAAATAGAATGCCCCCGGAACGAACTTAACATAATCCTCCATTATGACTTACAGTAGCCTTTTTCTGTTACTGTGTCCACCAGCTTAATAGTCTGCCATCGATTAATTTCTTCTCACAATTTCCGAGCGTCTAAACGTTACTGATGACTCTGGCCGAAGGGAGGGTCGTATAATAATGCACCGCTGACGCACCACACTAATTTAAATGATTTTATTTCTTCGCTAATATTAAGGAATAAACATCTTATCCACACACCCGATCTTCTATCATCGCATTCCATTTTACAAGTCAGTCTTAATGACAACGAGATTGCTTACTTGCTTTTTACAAGTAATAAAGCGCCCCACCCACCTCGATGGACATCTTTTTTTCCTACCGCGGTATATCCCGTGCTCTGTTGCTATTTCATTATTTCCTTGCAAGGTGTCTTCCATATAATTCCTTGCATGTAACGCATGCCTCAGTGTGTGGGCATATGTCTACTGATTCCTCATTTTCTGGTTACCCTATAGCTCATCGTTGGGTGATTATATGGGGTTGGAAAGTGGCTGTAGATTGGGAATTTGTGTTTGTGTTTCTTGCTAGACGAGTGTATCACTTTTTAAGGTGTTTTGAAGCATTTTTGTTCGCTTTATTTATGTAGGTGTTGGTAGATGTGCATCGCTGTACTAATTGAGAGCTTTGTTTTGGGTTCTTTGTAGTTTCTTATGTTACCCTTGGGTCAAATCTGGGTGCAAATTTGGGTGAGGCGTCGTTCGTGTTGGAGGAAGGTATGTACACTGTGTGGATGTGTGTTGTTATTATTGATGTGAGTGCCTCTATGGTCTTAGGATGTTTATTTTCCTGTTTGCTGATGTGTTGTTTTTCAATGTGTTTTGTGAAGTCAGATGTGTTGTCCAAGTTTGGGGTGTTTTCCTTAATGAGATAGCGATGTGTTTTGAGAATTTTGGGGGTTTGGTTAAACCGGGTAGGCCGTCAGTTGTGATTAGAGTAATAGATGGATATTATTTGGTGATGCAGGCATTCTATTATGGGTCAACCAAGTGAATTTGGTTGATGTATTGTTGGGTTAGTTGCGTTGGGGGTTTTAGTTGGTGGTGTGGGGCTGTGGTGATATCATCTGAGAAGGTTGCTAGTGTTTGATGGTCTGTTTGTGATTGTGGTAGGTGGCAGTGAATAAGTTGAATAACATTTTGGATAGGATAGCTCTTTAATTAGCATTTTTAATGTTTTTATTTATTGTACGTGAAGACACTTGAATCTATATGTATATATTATATTATCTATATATATATATATATATATAATATATCTATATTAGTATATAATTAATATATATTATTTATCAATATATATATATTATTCATATACTTATATAAATTATATATATATATTATAGGTTTATATACGTATTATATATCTATATATATGATTCATTAACTATATTATATATATAATATTACTATATATATTATTATATATATAATTTATATATATAGTTATATAGATTATATATATAATAATTAATTAATATAATTATATTAATATATTGTTCATGTTCGGGGAGGTGAAACTTAGACCTTCTTTTGTCGCTTCTCGTAGAAATTGCCTTTTTGGAAGCAATCGATTCGCCCGCCACTCGAAGTGGCGAATTTCGAGTGGCGAAATTCGCTCTTGGAAGCGTATCTTCAGAACATTATGTATAAATGACTTCTAGAATAGCTAACAGGTGATCTGTTTTATCTTTTCTTCTATTTATTATATATTATTAATTATTATTTATTTTCATTATTATTTTATTATTTATTATTATTATTATTATATTATGATTATATTATTATATTATTATTATTATTATTAATATTGATTAGTATTATTATTATATTTACTATTGTATTAAACAAATTTAAAAGATTGTCTTTTGATTTTTAGCACCTTGGTACAATGCTTTAATTTTAAAACTTTAAGTATTGAGATTCCTCAAAACTTTTTAAATCAACTCTCTCTGCCTCTCCTCTCCTTCTCTCCTCTTCTTCTCTCTCTCTCTCTCTTCTCTTCTCTCTCTGTCTCATCTCTCTCTCGTCTTCGTCCACTATTTCTTAACTATTATTCAAAAGCCTCCCTCCTCTCTGTCCGTCTCATCCTCCATCTGTTCGTCTTCTCTCTCTTCTTCTCTCTCATCTCTCACTCTCTCTCTCTCACTATCACTCTCTCTCTTCATTTTTTTCTCTCTCTCTCTCTCTCTCTCTCTCTTCGTTACTGCTTATTCT
>JABUQX010025991.1:0-22500 GCA_015478945.1 Trachelipus rathkii
GCAAGAGCTTTTTAGTTGCGTTATTGATCTGCAAAAGGCTTTTTGATTCTGTACCGAGGGAGAGACTATGGGAGTCATGGAAGAAAATTATGGAGTAAGTGGAAGAGTAGTAGGAGAGGGATATTGTTAGTGTCCTGGGCCCCCGCAGAATCCTAAGATTTTGCCCTTCACCTTTTTTGAGCCCAAATTTTTACCTCGCCCTTGACCTTTTTGACCTCTCTTTTTTGGCCTGACCTTTTTTGGCCAAATTTTTTACCTGACCCTGACCTTTTGGGCCTTTACCTTTATTGGTGCCTGACCTTTTTTGGACCAACCCTTTGGTCTTCCATGGTCATTTTTGGCCCACGGTAATTTTCGGCCACCCAATTTTTGGCAACCCTAATTTTTTCTTCGGCAACCCTAATTTGTTAGGCAACCCTAAATTTTGGCAACCTAATTTTTTGCAACCCTTCGAGAAGGGTTGCGCCCAAACGGTTGCGTAAGCAACCGGTTGTACGTACCCCACCCTAATTTTTTCGACCAACCCTTTTGGTCTTCATGAATATAAAACAAAACAAGGTTTCTTCATTTTTTGGCCCACTGGTAATTTATTGGCTTACCGCTTTTAGGGGCTTAGCCGTTTTTTGATGTCGTTTACCTTGTTTGGACCATGATTTTTCCGGACCAACCCTTTGCGTCTTCCATGGGTAACTATTTTGGCCCACCCCGTAATTTTTCGACCAAGCCTTTGGTCTGTCCGATTCCGAAAGGGCTTTTTATATACGACTCCAGCAATACCTAAGACTCTAATCACTCCAGTACCGCCAGCCAGGCGATGGGTTACCTTCGTATCATTTTTGAAATGGAATTTTAATCATTATAGTATTGTATCTCAGGGGTCAATTTGGCCCACGGAACTTTTTTTATATTTGTTCCTTCCTTTAGGTGTAGTGGGCTATAGACCTGTTTTTTTTGGATGTCTTTACGCTTGTTTGGTGCCATGATATTCGGCGTTGACCATGGCCCAATACCACTGGGTCAATTTTGGCCCACGGTAATTTATTGTCCTTCCTTAGGGGCTTAGCCCTTTTTGATTTACCTTTTTTGTCATTGACCTTTTCTCCAAACTTGCCAGATACCATGGGTCAATTTTTGCCACGCGTGGGCGTCAACCACCCATCACAATATTGGTTTGTCGGTATTTGGTCTGCCCTATGCGTTCAAATTTTTATGACTCAGCCATTATTGATGACTCATCTCTTCGATGACGTCAGTCTTTAGCAGTTCATCGTTTGATGGTGTCCTATATTGATGGTTCAAGTTTGATGGCTCCCAATCACCGTAAGGGGAGTACTAGTGAATTTTCTTTGTTGTTCTATGAAGTATCTATGGTGCCTGTGAGTGCACAGGTGAGTTGCCAAGTGAGGCCAATGATGTGCCAAGGGAGTGCCAAGGTGAGTGCCAATGTAGCCAAGTGAGTGCCGCATAAGTGCCAGTGGAGTGCCATTATAGTGCCAACTGGAGTGCCACTTTTTTCAAGCTTTTTCTAGCCTCCCCTGAGCCTAGATAGCCCTAATGAGGGTGTCTACCCTAGGTGTATAAGGTATGGAGGAATCGAATGGTGTAATTACAAGTTGCTAGGATGGCTTCCTACTATCAGTTAGTATTTTTCTAACACTGTATAGCATTGACAGAAGCAATATAATCTAAAGACGTTACACGCAGTTGAGGACAGTGACCGTAACGTTTTCAGAGCCGCGTCCGCAGCTGTGAACCCCACAGCAAAACCGCCGCGTGCGCCCGAAGGCGCAATATTTCCGCGTAACCGCCGCCGCGTGCGTCCGCAGACGCAATTATCTTTGTCTGTGAACAAAAAAATGAGAATCAATGTAGAAACTATTCAAAGATGTCATCTCAATATACTTTGAGTCATTCATTTTTACTACAATTGTATGAAATTTTTATTAAAAAACATATACTTTACATACCTAAAGCAGTAAATCAGTTAAATAATAGAGGGTTTTACCGTAACACCAAGGCATAGTATCGCTTTTGTTTACTGTGATTTACTGCTTTAACTCATGGTTTACTGCTTTAACTCCGAAGCTAACTCATTTTTTTACTGCTTTAACTATCTGCTTTATTCACTGCTTTAAACTCTCTGCTTACGCTGTTAACTCGCTGCTTTTACTGCTTTAATCATAATTATAACATTACATAACCTTAAAGCCGAGTAAATTGCAGTAAATCAATGTAGAGAAGGTGTTACCTAACACCTAAGGGATATAGTATGCATTTTGTTTACTGATCTTTACTTCTTTAACTCTTGCTTACTGCTTAAAATTCTCGTGCTTTTACTGCTTTAACTCTAATTTATTTAACATTTACATACCTTAAAGCATAAATCCAGTAAATCAATAGAGGATTATATGCTTTTGTTTACTAGTTACTGCTTTAACCATGTTTTACTGCGTGCTTAAAGAAAAAACTCATGGCAGGTTTTTTATTACTGCTTGTCCGGACATCAACACATCTTCATTGCTTACTGCCTTTAACTCTGCTGCTTTACTGCTTTAAACTCTCTGCTTTACTGCTTTAACTCATTAATTCACTAGATACCTTAAAGCAGTTAAATCAGTAAATCAATAAAGTGTTACCTAGCACCTAAGGGATTAGTATGCTTTGTTTTACTGTTTTTCATTATATTTAAACTCTCTGTTTTACTGTTTAAACTTCATGGCCTGTTTACTGTTTTAACTCTATATACTTTATTAACAATTATGTTTTTTTGATATTTTTATTTTTTGTTTTAATACTTTTATTTTTTTTTATACTTTTAGTTTATTATTATTGTTTATGATTTCTATTTTTATTTTTGTTTTAAGCACTGTTTTATTTTAAATTTGTAATGTAAGAATAAAAACACCCAGAGTTTTCAAATATAAACATTTATATTTTAATAAAAGTTTGTGCAAAATTTTTTTAAAAACCTTTATATATATACGAGTTTTAAGGGGAGTAAAATCGCGTTTTTTTTCATTTTAAAGCATTTATTACATAAGTTAGAAACTATAAAATCATTGACATACAAATTGTTAGCATCAAATATACTATTGCAAGTTTATTAACTAATTATTTAAAAAAAAAAATGAAAAAAATACAATAGACTCCACATAAATAGAATATAAGGGTTGAACAGGGTAAGACATAAATGTTTTGAAGATACTGTACATATTATATTTTAAAAATAAGGTGATATACATGATATTCAATATAAATTTATATGTTCAAAGAATCAAATTATGTGAACAGCATCGTTTTTTGCTTTATAAACGGAGATTCCAATGTCCTGTTGAGGTGATGTGAAGAGGCAATGTATTGAATATGTGAAGCAGGTATCTTTCTCCAACTTTACAGAGTTATTTCGTTAATAGCGAACACTCCTAAAAGCGAGTTTCATTTTTAAACACCGATTTTATTTCCTCTTCATTCATCTTTTAATAATTCAAAAGTACGTTGCTACTCTGTCAATTTCAATGAGTTGAGGATGCCTCCAACGGTAGTCGGAATAGACCACTACCGTGGATGGGTGATGTAGACTGATCCAAAAGAGAGACTTGTCTAAGTACCCTTTCTCAAAAAGTTTTTTACAATGATAGCGTTACAAGTCAAAGTGGCCTTGTGAGGATTAAGGTCCAGCGTCTGTGAGATCATAGGCAATAAAAAATACTATTCTTTGGCTATTCTTCAAGATTTAAGCCTGTCCCACTTTCATTACATGATACAGTATTGGCTATTAAGTCGGTCGTAAAAAGGTCGAGTACAGAGAGATAGTTCTCCGTTGTATAACATTTCATAATCACGTCCGTGAGAGTCCATTCACATGTAACTGATACCCTCTAAGCCCGAAAGGTGTGAATTTATAGGTTGACTTTTTATAATTCCCCACAAATTTTAAATTGTTTTAATCTAATTTTTTCTATTTATTATAGATATGGCGGCGTTGATGCTCCAACAATCCCTATTATACTTTCATGTTTTTGGTAAATTTCCATGTTATCACAAGTAGGGTAATTGTCTCGATATCCTGCGTGAAATTAAATAATCTTGGTTTCAAAACTCTCTTAATGAGGGGTACTTGCTTGTAGTATTCAAAATCCGAGATTTCAATTTTGTCCAAATGACGCTGTTGGTGGATAATTTCCTTTCTGACATAGAGTAAGCCTCATCCAGCAGTTTGGGGGGGAAACAGGCTCGGACAACAAGCTGTAGCAGTAGGGTTCTTACTGTTATTATTTAAGAGCAAATTTAGATTTATTTGAACGTGAGTCCACCAGTCTAGTATCTACCGATGGTAGAATGAGTCTTTCTTTAGAGAAGATATCGCCATTTTAATCGACCGTAAAATTCACAAGTATTATTTATGACTTTAGGCTGCTTTATCGTATGAATGTGCTAGCGTTCATCTTTGAAAACTATAAAAACCAGCATGATTGGAGAGTGAGACTGTTTAGCGTCGTCTGAATAATTTAACAAATGTCCTATATAGCTTCTATAAGGATGAATTAAGCCCGCTGACGCCCTAGTGCACAGTTCGTTAAGTAGACTTCATTACGCTGGGTAAACTGTAGTACAGGAAATTTGATTCTGTATTATACATTGGTCACACCGAAGGAAGATCTTCCATTCAGGTTTTGTGTTAAATGTCGTTTTGTACATATAAATAACACCATTAGAGGGGTCTACCGGTATTGATCAGAAACCCCTGGAATATTGGAACTCAGAGGTGAACATCTGTATTGTAAGTGAATGCAAGAGGCATTAAATAGCTGAATAAAGTTGAATCGCTAACGCTAAATCTGCTTGGTGTTAGGGTTCACTGGAAGGAAGAGATCTCCAATCACTTCTTTTTATACAATCAGGAACCTAGAAGGAGATTGAAGGGAAATGGCCTCTTGCATGTGCGGAGTTCTAATCGTATATGAACATTTTCATTGAAAAAACCTTATATTATACCCACACCTCGTTAAAAAAATTTTCAAAGGTATCAGTTAGAAATTAAATAGCAAATACATCAATAAAACTTTTTTCTTTAGAGTTTTTTTTTTTTCGCTTGTCTTTTTATGCATTTTGGTAGACTCTTTCACAGATCTTGATTGTAACAATCGTCATCGTTCAGATTATATGGTATATTCTTTCATTATGTTTAACTTCTTAAATCTTTCATTAATTTTTGGACACTCACTACTTTTACTATTTGTATGTTTAGTATTTTCTTTAGTATCATGATTTTGTTTTTTTCCCGTTTTTTTCCCCCACGACCACCCTTCTATTCATTTGCGCACCCTCCTTGTGTGTTGTTACAACGGGTAACAGGTATGCTTCGGTTCCAGTAGTGTACTCGGTACGAATGAGAAGGAGTATGCAAAAACAAGACAGTTTTGGAGAGCTACGAATATCAGGTTACATGGATGTTAAGATATGCGTCGACCTCAAGAAGTGGTTAACATTTGCCTTCTGGTCAAGCAATGGAAATGTTTCACCAAATATCCCACTTGTTACTGTGCACCCTTGCTTATTGGGCAGCGGGCGGAAAGATCACTGGAACAAAGAGTAATTTCGCCACGAGGGAAACCTTAAACGCCAGCGGTGACACGGAAAAAAATCGTACGTGAACCACTTTGTTACAGAGAGAAACATCATCTTACCTCCATACACATAAAAACTTCGGTCTTTGATGAAACAATTTAGTGAGCCGTGTACCATTAGATGGTGAATGCTATCCGGTGATATAGGGTCAACGTTTTCCTGTATTTGTGTGACGAGATCAAGAAAAAAGCTGTTGGAAGGTCTGATACTTGTGATGGCCCCGACAATAACGGACACTTTCTCCGTTCGATCTGCCTTTGCTACAACAATGCACTCAAAAAAATTAGTGGAAAGCGTTTTCAGATGTTAGCACAGAATTTTCTGGGGAACAGGAAAAGCCGAGAACCACTAACATTGTTAGGAACTGCTAGACAGTTTTCATTCTCCATGGATGTAGAATGAGTATAAGTTGCACTACTTACGATTCTCAACCTAAGAAAATTCCGGATTAACATAGTGCGTTGGTTTAGTGTGCATGGCAGGCGCCAGGAACGCTTCCATCAGTCTAAGGTTCTATGGGAAGGGACGTTACCCAGGGCAGTGGATATTTCATATGCATGGCCACTTTGTTGGATGTTTGCGAATGAGGGACCTATTCAGCGCTATGAAGTAGATGTCTACGAGAGAAAGTTACTTAGCCATCGTAGTATGTTTACAGCATTAACGTAACCATTCCTCTATTACATCTTTCATTGTTGTCCCCCATATACTCTTTATTCAAGTTGATATTATATGTCTTTAAACATATAATGCTAATTCATCAAAGGACAAAATGTATCATATCACTTGGGATTTTGTTTTCTCCTCCCTTTCATATCAGTCCAGTATATATATATAATATAATATTACTATATTATGTATATATTATATATATTATTATATATATATAATAATTTATATATAATTATAATATATGTATATATATAATATATATATACTCATATATTATAGTTATATACATTATATATATATATCCAATAATTGTGATAGACCCTCTTGAAAAGGTAAAAATCATAAATTTTACAACGTGTTACATACAAATATATTACAAAGTATTAAAACAAAGTAAATAACTATTTCTTACATAGAACACCATTCACATATTAAAAATAATATAAAAATGAATGAAGTTTTGTAGTTAAAGATAATCAACTAAACTTGTCATCATTTGAATAAGCTCTAGGGTTAAAATGACAACATTAGCAGTTCCTATATTTTCAGGGGATAACCTATTTGGCTTCATAAATATTTCCTCCTGTTCTAAGTATTCTTTCACTTTCGACTGAGACGTTGAGCTGAAAAGGATATTTATTTGCTGGTTTTTAATTATAAAACTATTCAGTGTTTTGTCCACAATTGAGGTAAATTCATTGTCTTCATTTTGGTCAAAGTAGGCAAAACTTAATATATTTTGTTTATTCTCAAAATTTAATTCCGTATGTAGCTTTTACTTTTATGTTTTAAAAAATTATCACAGCGTCAGAAGAATGGGACTTTCTTTTTTTTCCGCTTCATCTTTCTTTTCTGTATGCGTATCTATGACTATCTTTTGCTCCACATATTCTCTGGCTCCATATCTGATAAAACATCATACTTCCATTGGCTGTCGTCATCGTAGATATTAAATATAGTGAAATATAGACCTTCAGCTTCACTTACCCATACGTGATCATCGTCAGTTCGTGCACAGAAGGACTACTGAGTAAATTTCATGCATTTCTATTGTTTCCATGCCCGTCTCTCTCATTTCCACGACTCATGATTTTTATAGCATCGATTTCCTCGTCTCGTTCATGTGTTGAAAACTTTTCAAGACTCTGGAGCAGTATTCGAGTGCGGCCATGATTTTCTCTAGAGAGAGTATATGGCGGCATACTAATGGACAATCTGAACATATATCAGATAGACACACAGAACTTCATGTTTATATCATACGATAACTCAACTCCTAATGACATAGACAACTCATAGTAGTATTTTTTCTACTTGAATTTCTTAAGTCGTTCAACGAGTGTAATTATTCCACTGAAGCTTTGCTTTTAATTACTGTTATAGTAAAAATCCATTATTAGCTAAAATGTGAAGGGATCAATCACTGGGCGCACGTTTATTTCTACGCTCTTTGATGGTTGTGTGTTTTTACTGATGTTGGTCAATTGGGCCTCAATGTAAATGGAACACTCTATATAACGCTAATATCTGCCGCTGACACATGATAAATATCAACGCGATCTCGTCTCCGCGCGCTCAATTTAGCTCATACCTTCGTTCGCCTACTGCTTCAACAGACTTTATTTTCAAATAATTCTGGCTACGACTCTGTGCCACCAGCGAGTATTATGATAGGGAACTGTTTTGTTTCAAAAACAATCTTTTTTAAGCATATCATAAAGTGCTCTGTTCTCTCTCTGCTGTATAGATAGATTCTAATGATATAATAATCGCCTCTGCTTTTATTGTGCCAGTCTTACAGCATGCGACTCTGCGTAAAATTTTAAGTTTTTTTTTGTTTTTGTAGTTCTCTCTTGTACACCTCCAGATTTCACTCTCATACTGTGTAACTGAATGAATGTGTATCTTCTGAAGTTAAATCAGAATTATCGCTTTACAGTGATTCTGATCATAAAGTGCTGTATCTTGGATATGGGTGATGCCATATAGTTGGCACATGTGAATAAAATACGCATGAATATTGTCGATGCAAGCTACCATCCTGTATCTTGAATAATGCCACTATAACAGGCTCCCCTGTTTTTCTCTCCATGTATATTCACTCTGTGATCACTAAATGTTAAACATCTTCATTTTTGAGTAATTATCATTTGACACCACAATTCTCCAAGCGTGCACCGTTATAGTATGAGAGTGCTGACACATGACTAAGATTTTCGTCGTATCTCGAGCTCAACTCCTACAAAATGTTGGTTAAAATTTTAATTTTTGCAGTTTTATACGTTTCTATAAAATTTCAATTAGTTGACTTGCAAAGAACTTTTCACATATGTTTGTTATACTCATTATGTGAAAGAAATATTCCACCTTTTTGCACCGAATAGACTCGGCAAAAAAAGCCTGCCAAATACCGATCAATTACCATACCCGTATTTTGGCCTCTGCGAAATATGGTTTTGATTCTCTAATACGCCTGAATTATAACCGAATACATCCTCCTCTTGGAGGCATCCCCTAATAGTACTCTTATAATTATTATAACAGGTAAGTGTTAACTTATATATTATCTATTTATTATATATATATATACATCTATTTAATTTATAACTATATATATATCATATTGTACTATGATTTATATATATAAAGAATAGAGATTATATAAATATATATAATATTATAAATATATATATTATATATACTCACTATATAATTATATTTAAATAGATCATTCCAGTTAATATTCTTTAGGAAGCGTAACTTAAATATATAATGAAAGAGCATCTAACATTTGAAACATCTGCATAACGTTATGCTAACGATTTCCATATCAATACTGTCCTCATTCTCAGAGAAAAGACACCTAAAATTTAAATAAGCCATTTTTTTTTGCCTACGTTTATTATTTCTCTTCTCGCTCTTTTCTGAGGTGATGAAGTTTAGAATGTCAGTCCGAAACCCTCCGGTTGAAAATAAAGGTTCTTAGATGATATGTTCAGATTGTGTTAAGTACCTTCTTTTCATCATTGTTTCTTTCTAATATATATGATATAAACTTATTAGCTATACATATTAAATTCCTGTCTACTTAACCAAACTTATAGTAGTAATATAAAGGGATCAAAAGGAAATATAAATATTTTTTTCTACTATATCTTTTTAATATATTCTATACGCGTACAGAGTCAAAGAATTTGATCTAATTCATAGATAGTAGATATTAAATGATAACATTAGGAATGTATTATATAATTTACTCTCTTATGGTGGAAAATATACTCTCTTAAATAAAGGAGTTTATATAGTATTACCTACTAATAGATGATCATTGTATAATTTATGTATAGTAATAACAACTCGTTACCTGATGATGATGCATCTTAACGTGAATGGAAAGGTACATGTATATTAGTGCAGATACTTCTCAATCTGCTTTCATCTTTTTGTCATGTGGCAGTCATGCGGTTATTCTCCACAGATCAGATATAAACCCTCGTGCGAGACCATAGTAAGGGTATCATGAAGGTTATATCCATCTCAAGCATACTCTATGAATATATTTTTTACGCTAGGGCCATGGTGATCGTCGTAAGTAAAAAACATGTCCCGGTCTCGTAGGTTAACATTTATCTTTGAGAACATAAATAAAGTAATTATATTATTACTTTATCTGTTTTATAGGTACGCATTCAGTTTTGTATTTATATACCAATCTTACACTATAATATAATACTCAATATCAAGAGAGAGATCGTTATAAATGACTAATAAATAGTATAAGCACCGATTTAAAATTATGTACCTCTCGTGCAAAGTATAAATTCTTCAAGTATATAATATTCTTTGTGTAGCAAATGTTGTCGTATTCCAATTCTATTTACGTGACTATATATAATAACGAGTATCTTCCACTTATATAATGCTAAAGATTAAGTATTTCAACACATTCTACCACTAGTACCTTGTACTGATACTCTCTCCCCTAGTACCATATATAATACCAAGATTGTGAGGCAAATTTTCTTGTCCGTATTTTAATATTGTCATGTTACACTTATAATCCTGTACTTATACCTTCGATAATGCCCTCTCTATCAATACGTTAGTATTAGGATTTCAGTTAATGCACAGTTGTAAAATCTGTATGAGTTTGAAAACTCTTCAGGATGCTAATAGTACAACCGGAGCTCTGAAGAAGGCAGAGTTATAATGAAAGTGTACTGATCTACTTGTACTGACATCATGTTAACTTGACCATCGCACTTTATGACACCTGACTTGATTAATGATTCTTTTAACTTCACTTGCTTTATTATATATATAGCTATTATTTCCTGCTGGATTTAATCTACCTCTCTTCAAAGCCTACCTGTTTATTATTTCCTTTACCTCTCGTAGCTAATCTTTTTTTCAATTTTTATAATATTTCATGATGATTACAGGTATGATACCTTACTTTTTTCTTATATTCCTCTATATTCCACAATTATCCAATCAGTTCAGTACGTAGATTAGTTAAAGTTAATATTACTGAGATAAGTATTTTAAATGTGTGTGTGAAAATAAAAAAAAAAATATTATTTATAATAACATGAAATACAAAAAGTAAGGTTCAATCCTTTAACTCATGATTAACGAAAATTTGTATAAATAATAAATGAATATTAGCTATCAGAGATAGGTAAAGAAAAAATATGACATAGTTTATTGTGAAAGGGTAAGGGATATTATGCCAGTTTAATACTTATAAAAAGTATAGTGAAGTTAAGAATCATTGAATTCATGTTGTCATTTATAATCATGAGAGTAGTAGTATATCAATCATTTATATAATAACTTCTTGCCTTCTTCAGCTCCTATTTAGGATACATTCCTGAAATAAACTATCTATACTGAGGGATTTTTACATAAATATGTGCTAATGATAATCTTATAACAACTTGATAATGATAGAGTCATTACGCAGTAGGATATATGTGAAATGATTATTAAATACGACATTATAGAAAATTTTAACCTTATAACATCAATCTATATCTTGTAGATGGGGGTGCTACAGTAGTGTTAGAATTGTTATTTTGATAAAATAACTATATATATATACAGATGGAAATATATAGATACTCTCCTTATTTGAAAGACTACTAATTCCTTAAATAAGATATTATAGCGACATAATAATAATTGCCTAACAAAAGAATACTTGCTTGAGAATTTTAACTTTTGTCTCGCGTATGAGGAGTCATATTTAAATCGGTGCCTGCTTAATTTTTATTAAGTCTATATTAAAACGTTATATCTCTTATTGATATTAGAGTATATATTGTTCTTTGTATATACAAACGAAGAGGCGTATACCTATGAAGATAAGAGTTAATATAATATCTCTCTCTTATTAAGTTCATATAGTAAATAGTAAATACTATTCAAGACCTGAGGACAGTTTTCAATTCGAACAGAATCACCTCATTGTGCAGTACAGTTATATGAACATAAATTCGTAGATTACGTTGTTTGTCTTATGAGTTAGGATATATACTCTATAATGGTATATTTATTCTACTACTAAGTTGATGAGGGTTATACTATCTGTGAGATACTCACGCATGACTCCCCATGATCAAAAAGATGAAGCAGATCGTGATACTGTCATTACATGTACCCATATCCCTGAGTATATAGCTCTCCCACAATTATCTCTAGGTTCAAAAAGAAGAGTTGCTCTGTAAGATCTGATGCGTCCTCACACTTGGAGGTGTTATGTCCTTCTTCCAATATGGCTGATATAAGAGTATTCCGAATTACCTATGTTCCTCATATATAGTAGAATCAAATTTATTGATATCATACCTACTGTCCCAAATGTTTTAATTTTAATCACCATTGTCGGCAAATGAGAACCCACAGATTACAGAGAACTCTGTGTGAGGCTGTGTTCGTTTTTGTGTCATTAATAAAATGTAGAAGGAAATCCTTCCCTTTACATGACGTGCAGTTATAGCAAAGTTCATATGTAGAAAGAAACAGATGACTGTGTGGTAGTGTTTTGTGATTGTAGCGAGTCAGTTAATTGTGTATGTGTATTAAAGATGGGTAGTGTGCGTATGTTAGTATATTGTTTTCTATCATGTAACATTGAGTCGTGCTTTCGTGCTGAGTGGAAAAGATAGATATAAGAAAGACACTCTGTAATAATGACGAAGAAAGGGTATTCAGAGGATCAATAAATAGCAGTAGGGTATGACTTGGGTGGATTTTGCCAATTATGGAGAAGTGCATTGCCTCTATTTAGAAGTGGGGGGGGAAATATATAGGTAAAAAAGCTTTAAGAACAGGTTGCATACTATTCAAGATATTGCTGCAGGAAATAATTCTCTCGTACAGCACTAAAAAGGCGTATCGCCGATGGTGAAGAAGGAGATGAGATGTGATGATGTTAAAAAATAAGGCGTAAAATGTCAGGTCAGGGTCGAGGCACCAAGAAGATTGACAGCGTAAAGGACTAAGCGAAAATGATGAATGAACCCTCAACATGCAAATAATATGGTATTGATAATTATTTGTATATTTTTTGCTCTATTTAATTTACTAACGGCATTATTAATATACAGAGGTGGTATTAATTATTAATAGTAAGGTTTTAAATTGATAAATTTTGTTCATATATACGATTAGAACTCGCTACATGCAAGTAGATGTCAATTTATCCTTCATCTTCTTAAGTTCCTGTTGTTTAAGAGTTGATTGGATCTCTTCCCATGAACCCTACACAGATTAGCGTAGCATTCTACTTATCAGATTAATGCGCTCTGCATTCCATACCATTACAGTGTTCTCTAGAGTTCAAATTCCAGGTATTCTGATCAATACCTAGACCCCTCTAATGTGTGATTTATTATGTAAAAACGAAAATTACACCTGATGGTACAGATCTTCCTTCGGGTGAAGACCATATAGTATATACAGAATCAAATTTCCTGTATACATTTTTCACAGTTGAGTCTATCTTAACGGAACTTCACTAGGGCGTCAGCGGCTAATTATCCTATAGAAGCTATATAGAGCAGTTAAATTATTCAGACGACGCTAAACAGTCTCATCTTCCAATCATGTGGTTTTATAGTTTCAAAGATGAAGCTGAACATATAGAGTAAAGTAAAGTCATAAATAAACTTATGATTTTACGGTCGATTAAATGGCGATATCTTCTCTCAAGAAAGATCATCTACAATCGTAACTAAGAATCATTATATCACGTTCAAATCCTACACTCTTCTTAAAATAAAAAGTAGAACCTACTGCTACAGCTGTATGTTCAAGAGCCTGTTTTCAAACTGCTGGAGGCCTATCTCTATGCCAGAAAAGTGAAATTATCACCACAGCGTCATTGGAAATTGAAAATTCGCTTCTGGATTACTACAGCAAAGTACCCTATTAAAAGAGTTGAAAGATATATAATTTCACGCAAGGATTGTCGAGTATCAAATATCCCTAACATTGTGAACGAAATTTACCACAAGAAAGTATATAGGATTGATGACAGACGCCTATCTCTGAATATAAAAAACACCATAATTCACACCTTCGCTTAGAGGTATCAGTTATTTACATGTGAATGACTTCCTCACGGACGTGAGTATGAAATGTTATACAACGGAGAACCTATCTCTCTGTACTCGGCCTTTTTACGACTTAATAGCCAAAACTGTATCATGTAATGATAGTGGGACAGGCTTAATCTTGAAGAATACGCAAAAGAATAGTAATTAATATGCCTATGATCTCACAGCTGACCTTTCAGCTTGTAACGCCTATCATTTAAACATTTTGAGAAAGGGTACCTTAGGACTAAGTCTCTCTTTTGGAACAAGTCTACAAACACCCATCACGGTAGTGGTCTATCTTGAGCATCCTCAACCATTAATTGGACAGAGTAACGCAAACGTACTTTGAATTATTAAAGATGAATGAAAGGAAACAAAATCGGTGTTTAAAAATGAAACTCGCTGTAGGATTTATCGCTATAAACGAAAAAACTCAGTAAAGTGGAAAGATACCGCTTCATATTCAAACATTGCCTCCGTCACATCACCTACAGGACATTGGATCTCCGTTTATAGAGCAAAAAAACGATGCTGTTCACATAGTTGATTCTTTGAACTTAAAATTATATGAATAATCATTATATCACCTTATTTTTAAAATATAAGAATGTAAGCTGTTGTAGAAACTAGTTCTTCCCTGTTTCAACCCATATTCTAATTATGTGGCGTCTATTGTATTTATTCATTATGTGCTTTTTAAATACCTGTATGTGTTTAATAAACTTGCAAAAAATATTTGATGCTAAAAATTGTATGTCAATGATTTTATGTCTCTAATTATGTAATAAATGCTTAAAATGAAAAAAAAATGCGATTTTACTACCCTAAAACTTCGTATATATAAAAAAGGTTTTTAATTAAAATTTCGTACAATTTATTAAAATAAAATGTTTATATACAGACACTCTGTGGTTTTTATTCTTACATTACAATTTAAAAATAAATAATACAAAAATAAAATAAAATAGAAATAATAAAAATAAATAGTAAATAAAAAGTATTTAAAGAAAAATAAAAAAGTTATTAAAACAAAAATAAAAAATATAAAAGAAAACATAATTTTAATAAATATTATGAGTTAAAACAGTAATACAGTAAAAGTAAAAACAGTAAAGCAGAGAGTTAAAGCAGTTAAAGCAGAGAGTTAAGCAGTAAAGCAGAAGTCAGTTAAAGCCAGTTAAAGCATGAGAGTTAAAGCATTAAACAGTAAAACAAATAGCATACTAATCCCTCTATTAGATTTTACTGATTACTGCTATAAGATATGTAATGTTAATAAATATATGATGTTAAAAGTCTACGGCTTGATAGTCGAGACCGCTGCAGCTTTCTTAGAGCCAAGTAAAAGCAGAGAGTTAAAGCAGAAAACAGTTAAAAACAAAAGCATACTATCCCTTAGGTGTTAGGTTAACACCTCTATTGATTTACTGAATTATAAAGCTTTAAGGTATGTAATGTTAATAAATATATGAGTTAAAGCAGTAAAGCAGAGAGTTAAAGCAGTAAAGCAGAGAGTTAAAGCAGTAAAGCAGATAGTTAAAGCAGTAAAACATGAGTTAAAGCAGTAAAACTGAGTTAAAGCAGTAAAACAGGTAAACAAAAAGCATACTAATCCCTTTGGGGATAGGTAACACGAGGTTTACATGACTGATTTACTGCTTTAAGTGTATGTTTTTAAAATATGTTTTTTTAATAAAATTTCATACAATTGTAGTAAAAATGAATGACTCAAAGTAATTTGAGTATGAAAATTTTTGAATAGTTACATTGTGATTTCATATTTTTTTTCACGCGATAATATTGCGTCTGCGGACGCCGACGGTTACGCGGAAATATTGCGCCTGCGGGCGCACGCGGCGGTTTCGCTGTGGGGTTCACCTTCGGACGCGGGCTCTGAAACGTTTACGGTCACTGTCTCAACTTGTAGCTCTTTAGATATATTTTCTTTCATGCTATAAGTGTTTAGAAAAATACGAACTCATAGTAGGAAGCATCCCAACTTGTAATATAACCATTCGATTCCTCATACCTTATACTAGGGTAGAACCCATATTAGGGCTATTCAGGCTCAGCGGAGGCTAGAAAAAAGCTTGAAAAAAGTGGCACTCAGTTGACACTCATTGGCACTATTGTGGCAACTCACTTGGCACGCATTGGCACTCATTGGCACTCACTTGGCACTCATTGGCACTCACTTGGCCAACTCACCTGGCACTCACCAGGCACTATAGAATACTCATAGAACATCTAATAGAACATCACTAGTACCATCAAAGCCATCAGCCATCAAATCTGGACCATCAATATAGGCACCATCAAAGGTGAACCGCTAAAGATGACGTCACAAAGATGAGATCATCAATAATGCTGAGTCTTCAAAGATGAACCATGGGAGACCAAATACGAAATATGTGATGGTGGGCCACGCGTGGGCAAAAAATTAGCGTGAGGCCAAATTGACCCCAGTGCGGTAATCTGGCAAGCTTTGGAGAAAAGGGCAAGTACAAAAGGTAAAAACATCAAAAAAGCCAAGCCCCTAAAGGAAGGACAAAAAATTACCGTGGGCCAAAATTGACCCATGGTATTGGGCATGGTCAACGCCGAAATATCCTTGTCAAACAGGTTAAAGACATCAAAAAGGCTAAGCCCCTAGAAGGAAAGGACAAAAAATTACCTGGGTCAAAGACTGACCATGGTATGATGGCAAGGTCAAGGCCGAAAATCATGGTCAAACAAGTAACAATCAAAAATGGTCTAAGCCCTAAAGGAAGACAAAAAAATTACCGTGGGCCGAAAATTGACCCATGGAAGACCAAAGGTTTGGTCGAAAATTAGCGTGGGCCAAAAATGACCATGGAAGACCAAAGGGGGTTGGTCGAAAAATCATGGTCAAACAAGGTAAAGACATCAAAAACGGGCTAAGCCCCTAAAGGTAGTGAAAAAATTACCGTGGCCAAGAATGAACCCATGGAAGACAAAGGGATTGTACGAAAAAATTTAGTGTGGCGTACGTGACAAACGGTTGCTTACGCAACCGTTTGGCGCAACCCTCTCGAAGGTTGCAAAAAAAATTCAGGTTGCCAAAAAATTAGGGTTGCCAAAAAATTAGGGTTGCCGAAAAATTAGGGTGTTGCAAAAATTAGGGTGCCGAAAAATTACCGTGGGCCAAAAATGACCCATGGAAGACCAAAGGGTGGTCGAAAAAAGGTCAAGGCCAAAAATGGTAAAGGCCTTAAAGGTCAAGGCAGGTAAGAATTTGGGCAAAAGAAGGTGCAAGGCCAAAAAAGTGAAGGCGTCAAAAAGGTCAAGGGCAGGTAAAAAATTTGGGCTCAAAAAAGTCAGGTGAATCTAGGTCTGCGGGGGCCCAGGACACTAACAATATCCCTCTCCTACTACTTGGAAGATTGAAGAAAGCAATAATGAGTATGTACGAAAAATGTAGTTGTAACATCAGAACGGAGAGTGAAAATGATATATGGTTCGAAGTAAAACAGGAGCTAAACAAAGGAGTGTATTATCTCGCTTATATTGTTCATATTATATTTAGATGTAGTAATAAGTAAAGTGAAGGAGGAGAGTGGGAGTCTTTGATGGGGATATAATGGCGTATGCGGACGATCTAGCATGTTGAGTAAGAGGATGAGAAAATCGGAGGTGGTGAGTCTGTTTGCGAGGAGTTGGGGAGGCAGGATGAAGATGAATGTACATAAGACAGAGATAATGGTGACGGGAGGAAACGACGAATCACTTGAAGGATGATGGTAGGAGGGGGGGGAGGTGAAGGGCGGTGAATTCTCTGCGTTTATCGGGTGGATGTTTTAACAGAGAGGGAGGATGTGGAGGAGAGAATACCAAAAGAATGAAAATAATGGACAAGCTGAGATAGCCTTATACCTTGAGATGAAGACGGAACGGTGGAATGGATGTTAAAGTAATCTTTCGAAAGTTACTGACCCAGACGCTGCTGCACGGAGCCGAAACGTGGACTACTACGAAAAGAGAGGAGAGCAGAATACAAACGGCGGAAATGAGAGCTCTGAGAACAATGTGAAGAAGCAGAAAGACAGAATTAAGGAACGAACTGTAGGAGTGAGAAGATTATACTGAGATGAATGTGGAAGATTGAGATGGTGGGGGCATCTGGAGAAGATGCAGCCGGACAGGATGCCCGAAAGAAGAGGAAGTTGGACACAGAAGAGAAGACGAGGGTAGAAGAAGAAGAGATGGACCGAATCTGTGGAGGATTCTCTAAAAAGATGCCATCGTGCAGACCAATGAGATGTGAAGAGAAGAGGAGTGGCCAGGAAAGGGACTGTCTGGAGAAGACCTCGGCGACTACAGGATTGAAATCCTTCTGGGAGGAATGTAAGAAGTTAAGTAAGTAATATAATCTTTACAAGTTTACCTACAAAAAAATGAAATATTAAGTTTTTAAAACATAATTCCAGTTCGGGAATTAGGAAAGGTTTTATTCAAAAAGTACAAAAGTCTTGCCATAAAAAAAAAAAACTGACAAACAAATAATTTAAAGTTCTATTTAATTCCTTTAACTTTTATTTCTTGAATTTTTTAATTATTGTAAGCCCTAGGAAGTGTGCCTTAAAGTGAAAATAGAATAAGACTAGCACCTATAATAATAAAATTAATATACATTAATTAAATCCACGTATATGATCTGTCATCTGTGTATAGTTATATATTATATAATATTATGTGTGTGTATATAGCTCACAGAGTGATATTTTGAGAGAACATGTAACTTTCCATTTCTTTATACACTCCAAGGACTCCAGTAATAATGGGTAAGGACTGAACACAACTTGATTAAAAAGAAAATAATCCAGAAATTGAATATTAATTCATAATACAAGTAGTCCAATATATTTTTTATTTACTTACATTATATACTATTATAATATATATATATATATATATAATATATTAATATATTATATATATATACATAATATTATATTTATCAGGACTACGCTCACTATATATATAGGTTTATTATTTTACTTAGGTATAATAAGTAGTAGAAGCATCATGGAAGGCCTATAGGTACTACTCCATTACTCACTAAAATATAAATTAAAAACAATACTGTAAGTATATTTAATAAATATAAAATGACATCACGATCATCAAGATAATATATAAATATTCATCTAATCGTTAATCTGTAATTATTTGTTTAGTTATTAAATTATTATATTTAAAAAAATATAATATATTTTATATATATTACTGAAGTAATTTCACTGTACTTAAAATTTTCTTACTAGTTATAACACATATGATTACATTATTATAACTCTTGCGAACTATATATATAATGTTATTCATATAATAGGTAATCAGTTTGACGTTTAGTGGTGTATAGAGGAATTATATTTACTCTATAATTATGTATATGCCTCCAAATAAATATATATTAGACTATTATTAAAATAGTATTAATATATATTAATTGTAATTCAAGCTTTTCAATCAAAATTAATAATGCTACTCTCGCTATGCGAGATAGCTCCAATTACTTAAAGCCGACAGTGGCAATTATATCATTCAACTTACGGAGCTCTACACACGTATAAATATATAATCAAAAATAATTACCATAACTATGATAACGGAAACACTGCCAAATGACGCCTCCACGTGACCGTCAAATCGTGAGACAAAGGTTGATCCCATTCATACTTTAGTTGCTAAGTTTCTTTAATTAAAAGATTAAGGAAGCATTATATCTTAAAATAAAAATCTATATTCGATTGTAATATTGTCTGTGAATATATTAGAAGAGGTACTATTATTATAAATTTCTCAGCTAAACAAAGCTATACCGAAGACATTTCGGTCTACAGAAGATCACCGTACTCAATTTGCTGGATTCCATATACATAAAAGAGAGCCAACAGCTCTCCTACTCATCAGATTCAGATATGCTCTGGATCTCCTCGTTGAATCAGATATATGCTATCGAACAATTGTAAAGAGTAATAACCTAATTTTTTTTTAGAAATATAAATAAATAAAACTATAATATTTAAGTATATATATATATATATATATATATATAGTATATATATATATATAATATATATATATTATATATATATATATATAATATATAGTATATTTATATATTATTATATATTTATATTAATAATAAATTATATTATATATATATATATATATATATTATATAAATTATATATATATATATAAAAATTACTATATAATATATATATATATAATATATATAATATATATATTATATTATATATTATACTATTTATATATATATAATATAATATATATATATTAATATATATATTATATATTATATATAATATATAATATTATAATATTAATTATATTAATAATATATATATTATATATATTATATATATATAAATATATATATATATATATATATTTTATTATATATATATTAATGTGATAATATATATAATATAATATTATATAATATATATTATATATTAATATATATATATATATTAATAATATAATAATTTATATATAATATATTATGATATATATATATATAATATAATAGTATATATATATAATATTATATATTTAATGATATATTATATATTATTATATCAATATATTATAATTTGATTCTTAAGTTGATAAAATTTGAAATATCCAAGAAAAATATATTTTATCTTAAAATAGCATTTAAATCTATTAATATTGCTGATCTTATTAACGTATTTCATAAGGACTAAAAAAACTTTATTTTATACAAATGCACAGAATTTTGTACCAAAAACATATTTTAAAATATAATTTAAATTAGTGTAATTAAATTTTACTTCATAATTTTAAACATGAAATATTCTTCACTATTTTCAGATTGAGGAGTCCATTTTTATCAAGTATGGCTTGGGTTTTACCAATGATCTTTCTTCTCTCATCCTTATGTGCTTCAATGACTAAAGACAATCAAATGAAGAAAATAGATGAACTAAAAATCACCAAAGAAAAGAAACAAATATTTAATGATAATAACATCTCTCTTAAACACCCTTTTCGTTTGCCTTTTGTTCAAAAATCTTCATCAAATCCAGAAAAGCAGGCGAGATTTTTCAGAATTTTTCGTTTATCGAGTTCAAACAGGCCTTTGGAAATGTTAAGAAATACTGTTCAAAGAGTGGTTCCTGATATCATCGATAATATTAAAAGAATCGTTGACTATTACGAGATATATGAGAGAAATCACGATCACTTCATTCCCTTTGATGTTCGTATCTTTTCAGATCAATTTGATTTGATCACTCAAATGGTAAATAGTATTCTGGCTCGTGGTGTATTAGCTCTTAATAGGATTAATACTCCTGCACCTGCAACTCCAGACATAAGCATTTCTCCTATTGCTGCTGCTTTTATTGCTCCTACGACTACTTCTCCTGCAACTTCTACTACTACTGCTCCAGCTACTACTACTTCTGTTACAACTACTACTAATACTGCTTCTCCCATTACTCCTGTTGCTGATGCTGCTCCTGCTACCACTGCATCTCCAACTACTACTGCTTCTACTACTACTGCTGTGTCTACTACTACTGCTGCGTCTACTACTACTGCTGCCGATTCTGCTCCTACTATTACTCCTACAACTACTACTCAAGCAACTACTACTGCTACTACTGCTGCTCCTACTACTCCTGTTGCTGATGCTGCTCCTACTACTACTGCTTCTCCAACTACTACTGCTGCTGATTCTACTCCTACTATAACTCCTACAACTACTACTCAAACAACTACTGCTGCTACTACTACTTCTCCAACTACTCCTGTTGCTGATGCTGCTCCTACTACCACTGCTTCTCCAACTACTACTGCTGCTGATTCTACTCCTACTATTACTCCTACAACTACTACTCAAACAACTACTACTCCTACTACTGCTGCTCCTACTACTCCTGGTGCTGATACTGCTCCTACTACCACTGCTTCTCCAACTACTACTACTTCAACTACTACTGCTGCGTCTACTACTACTGCTGCTGATTCTGCTCCTACTATTACTCCTACAACTACTACTGAAACAACTACTTCTGCTACTACTGCTGCTCCTACTGCTCCTTTTGCTGAGGCTCCTCCTACTACCACTGCTTCTCCAACTACTACTGCTGCTGATTCTGCTCCTACTATTACTCCTACAACTACTACTCAAACAACCACTACTGCTACTACTACTTCTGTTGCTGATACTGCTCCTACTACCACTGCTTCTCCAACTACTACTGCTTCAACTACTACTGCTGCGTCTACTACTACTGCTGCTGATTCTGCTCCTACTATTACTCCTACAACTACTACTCAAACAGCTACTACTGCTACTACTGCAGCTCCCTACTCCCTTTTGCTGAGGCTCCTCCTACTACACTGCTTCTCCAACTAACTACTGCTGCTGATTCTGCCTCCTACTATACTTCTACAACTACTAGCTCAAACAACCACTACTACCTAATCTACTACTACACTTACTAGTAGGGTTTTATTAATACTGTTCCTTAATACACTGCTTCTTCCAACTACTACTGCTTCTACTATTACTGGT
>JABUQX010025991.1:35000-40000 GCA_015478945.1 Trachelipus rathkii
TCTTCTTATAACTATGATTCGTCGCTAATTGCCTGGAGACCATCGGGTCAAAGACACTAGTCCTTTAAATATTACAGTAGTCGGAATAAATCTATCTTCCACCGAATGTTCATGTACTTATCCTAGGGTTCTATGAATGTATTCTAAAATGCCTCACTAGTATTTCAAGTAAATCTCTGTGCGCATCTTCTATATCAAAGACTCGTAAATGTGCAAATACATTTAATCTATATAAGTAAGTTTCTTTAGAATGATACCGGGTTCCTATGCCGATGAGACGGACCAGACTAGTGCCCAGAAAGACAAATTTCAAGTTGTAAATGCGCGATCTACACGTCTGCACATAATTCTTGATACTTGCTTTTGTTCCCATCCTGCCCGTTACGCTTCCTTCTTCTCTCTGTCTCGCCAAAAAGAGTAAAAAAAGAAAGACGCAATTGAGTTATATTATAGTGCTCTCCAACGTTTTCGTTCTATCAGCAGTAAAGGACTAAAACTCGACTTTCATTAGACGAGGAGTATAGTACATTAAGCAAAATAATCTTGAAGAAAAAGTAATCTGATCTCAACTTGGCTTTGATTACAAAGTCATATCTTACCTAGAGGACAGAATATGGTCATGACAGGGTGCAGAGCAAAATGAGTGGGTGAGTTTCAGCAGTATGTTCAGAAACCGGTGAAAACCTGATGTAAACCGATGGTCAGAGTATAAAAAAACGAAAAGGAGAAAAATAAAAAATAAAAATAAATTAAACATAATAGCTATGATAAAACCAACAATAATTAAAAACTAAAAAAAAAAATGAAAAAATATAAAAAATAAAAAATAAAACAAAACAAAAAAAAAAAGACCAAATAAAAAAAAAAAGAAACAAACAAACAAAAAAAGATTAAATTATACAAAGAAAATAAAAAAAAAATAAAATATAAAAAAAACAAAAAAAAATAATAAAAAAAAAAAAAAAAAATTAAAAATAAATATAAATAAATTTTAAAAAGAATAAGATATATATTATATATATAAATGAATATATATATAAAACAAAACATATAAATTAAATTATTTAAACAAAATAAATTTACATAATTAATTTAAACCAACAGCTAATTTATACTGCAGCGCTTTTTTGTATAGCTTAAATATTTTATGCTCTTACAGTCGCTTACATCGAAAGTTCAAGAATATCGATAATGAACCACTATATATAGACATAATATTTCAGAATGTTGTTACAGTTTGTTCTATATTGAGAGTAAAGTTGTCGAAGAGGGCAAAGGAGTTCTGTCCTTAGAAAAGACACTCACGACTTAGGAGACACCCTTTCCCTCAACGTAGGATACGCCACTTCGAGATAAGATTAAAAAAGTTTGGCGAAACTCGCTGTGCCAATGGCAGGAAAATCAGTTTTATATTTAAAGAGATGATAAACCCCGATAATACAGCTTTAGAACAAACAATATGTGAAGTTGGAGACGTCAGAAAAAGCTAACTTAGTTCTAACAATGTTATATGACATCTTATTTCTGGTTTCCTTTTTTGTTTTAGCAGACTATTTAAGTATTAACATACAATCTTTTCAAAACGATTTGGAGACACACGTTATTGTATTTGGTGAAGTGCATTATTAAATGAAGTTAGTAATAATAGTTATAAAACTAAAAACTTATGAAAGCCATCAGAGAAATGCAACATTAGAATTTCAGAATAGATTTTTGAAGAAATGTGTAAGCTGTCAACCTTGAAAAATTACCGAGCTGGGTATTGTGAAATATGCTGTATAATCCAATGAGAATAATACAAAATTTACCATAAATACATGACCTCAACATCCTAAAATCGAACCAACTAGACTATCGCATACACTATACATTTTTTATATAATTCCAATTATTATTTGTAGTAGAATGATTAATATATAGCATTGGAGAGAGGTTTTGATTTTATAATCCATTAAAGATATAAGTTTATGTAGTACTGTCCTTGCAAATTTTTGTACATACACGCAGAGGAGATTATTCCTTGTAATGTCCAATAATGAGAAGATAAAGAATGTAACAACTTTAAAGGTAAGAGGAAAGCCCAATTGAGGATTGTAAAGTAATAAGCATGATGAAATTTATGGAATTTGAAATGGCATCACAGCACAGTATCGTCCAAAAACAGCAATAGAACGAAACTAGTTCGTGTTGCGAGAGTTCACAATTTACAAATTATTTACAGTCTTGAGTTGCAAAATAACTTGGCAATCGATTTTACCCGTGTCTACTAGCTTCTAATAAGAAAACTTTTCCAACAATTTAAGACTCTAAAAACTACTCATGAGAAAATATATTTAGAGGAGACTCGCAGACTACCTGGAGCTATGCCATCCTCTGTTAGCGATCGAAATATATTAATAGACATAAAAAACTGAAGAATAGTTATACATTATCAGAGGACTTTGCTTCCAACTACATGGACCGGCGAATTAAAGTTAAATCAGTAAGTATGATTTTTAGCAATTTATTAAGAATTTATTATCCATATTACTTATACATTAGTAAAATTTAATATAATTTGATAACCTTCCACTTTTTATATAATAATATATATTAAATATTATATAATATTATATTTAATATTATAATATAAATTATATGATTATATATATAATTAATTATAATATATTAAATTTTATATTATATATATATATATATATATATATATATATATATATATAATATATTATATATATAAATAATAATTATATATTATTATATATATATTATAAATATATTATATATATAGAATCAGATATATACTAGCTAATACATATATACCAATAAAATATGTACTATATAATCCCATGATAACCGATCAGTTAATATATTATATAATATATATATAATATATTAATTATAATATATTAATATAATATATAATATAATAAAATATATAATATATAATATATATATTAATATATATATATATAATAATAATATATAAATATAATAATATACATAATCTAGTGAGGCGGTCTGCCTAGCTCATTCGTTGCAATTGTTTGATGCAACATAACCACTTATTTTTTCCGAAATATCAAACGATATTTTATGTTTTTTTAATTATTGTCAGAAAAATTTTCACACATTTACTTTATATATATATATTAAAAATATTAATTAATTAATATATATATATATAAAATTATATATATATTAATATATAAATATATATATTATTATAATATATATATATATTAATATATATAATTATATATTATATTATTATAAACGCGTTAATAAGAAGTTAATATATAAATAAAGCTTCGTATTTTTCCTCGAGCGTTGCAATTTTCTTGAAGCATGCAAAGAGACTTTGGTGCGTAGTGTAACGGTATGTACTGAACCTGTACGGGTGTATTGAGTTCTTGAATGCGAAATAATGGTTTGTTAAGAGAAAAAATGAGATTTTTATAATGGGATGTTAACATTATGACTAATATAGGATAAAATCTTCGTTGCATGGGCCTGTCTCAACTCAAGTTTTTGAAAAAAATTAAACGGATTAAGAGAAAGAGAAATTTGTATCGCTTCTAATTTTTATTATTTGATATTTTTCTTGGGTGAAGCGCAATTTACGATAAGTTTTCAACTACTCAAAATAAAATACTACTATTATATTATTCCAATAGGTAGAAATAGTGATCACGGTATAGTAATATATATATGTGTATTATAATGAGTATGGGAAGTAAGTCCTAAAGTATATAGGGTAAATATATAATATTATACTATATATTATATTTATTATATATTCAGAGGATAAATGGGTAGAAGCTATATATATATAACCTCGTATAATACAAGCCATCTATGGCATTTTATATTATATATAAATATTTATTATTGTATATATTATTAATAATTATATTTTTAGTATGATTATTATATAATTAATTATTTATATGTGATGATAAAATCGGATGAAATTTAGTTTATTATGCTATATTATTTGTTATATATTTTATTATAATTGATAATTAATGATCTATTGTATAATTGTGTGTAATTAATTTAATATTGATTATTACTGATATTTTAATTATTTAGTGTTGAGAAGTATATATTATTAATTTATATTATTTATTATTTTGATTAATGTATGATATTAATGTCATAATAATTAGTGTTTATACTAAAGTTCTATTTAGTTAATGTATTATTATTAGATTGATCTTATTATATATATATATCTAGGTTTATTATTTTGCAATTAGGGTAATTGTTATTGTATTATTTAATATAATTTATTATTGATATTTTTATTATCTTTTACATTATATTAGTATTGATATGATATATTATAATCATATTACATATGATTGAGTTACTTTAGGTTTAATTTAATTATATTAGATTCTAAGGAGTACATTGTATGTTTTATAGTAATAAGATTACATCCTTCTCTATGGTAGTACCCAAAGATATGTTTAGGGAGTATTGTGGTAGGTAGAGAATATAGCACACATACCAAGGAACAGAGATAGGTAGATAGGAATATGTACGTAGGACGTCCGATAAAGAAAGCCCAGCTCTTACCTAAAGCTCCGATGTGTAATACTTTAAAGTGTGAGAACTGGGCGGTGTTAGTGCAGAAAAAAGCTCCGAACATAGGTAAGCTTCAAGGGTCTCCGACTACACTCACTGTAGGCGATCTGGCTCTTTGTGCGGAAGGTGTGGGGTCGGAATCCTGAGGAACAGAAATCCAGCTAAAGGATATGGTTCAAGCCTCGTACGATAATACCCCAAATTCTAAACTCATTTTGGTTACTGTGATGCTATCCTTTCCTATCTGCGCCTCTGGAACAACCTCTCGGACATTCCTAACATAGCTACCTCCAGCATTCTTACTGACTCAATCCACTTTTTCCTTCGTCTCCCAGCCGTCGATTTCCCAATCCACTCACCACTATTACATCCATTTAATCCAACCGACTATCTTCCATCCTTTCCACTTG
>JABUQX010025991.1:50000-55000 GCA_015478945.1 Trachelipus rathkii
TATATATATATATATATATATATAATATTATATATATATATAATATATATATATAGTATATAATATATTATATATATATATATATAATATAGTAGTATATATATATATATACATATATATATATATATATATATAATATATATATATATATATAGGCTTAGTATTAGATAGTATATTAGGTATGGTATATATATATATATAGATGCACGTATTTACGAGTGTTACTCATATATAGTGCGGATGTGTATATACTATATATATATATATATATATATATATATATTTAAATATATAATATATATATAATAATATATATATATATATATATATATATATACTATTAATAATATATATATATATAATATAGCTCACATTCTTACGGAGATAGTATGACATTCTGTGTAAATGGCATGGAGAGTAGTGCACAAGATACTGGGAGGCGTAGAGATATATATATATATTATTATATATAATATATTTATATAATATAATATGATATATATATATATTTATATATATATGTATATATATTATATTATTTATATAATTATATAATATATATATTATATATATATATATATATATATATAATATAAATATATATAATATATATTATATATAGATAGTAATGATGCTAGCTCACACTTATATTAGTAGTAATATATGGATGTTAGAGCTAGTTGAGAAATATGAAGAGCTATATATATATATATCGAGTATGTGTAATGATATTGTGTAAAAAGGCAATTTTTGGAAATTTTTAATTTTTCATGTAACCTGTGGTTTTTTTTTGTGTGCTTAATGGAATTATTGTCACAGCTTCTCTAAAAGCTAAACAGAAAATTAAAAAATAGAATACATCACCTTCTGCATCATCTTAAAATCAAAATTCGATCGACAAACAATCCCAGCAATAAAGGAAAATTCTACGAGGGTCTTAAAAAATTTGACGATTCTTTAAAATCTAACCATTTTGAATTTTTGAAGCAAAGGTACATATAAACTGGCGTTGACTTTTAAATATCATAATATTTCTTTAGAGGCAAGTGAACTGTTTCCCATTTTATTTACACTAAAAAGAAAATAATAAACTGTTGTGAACAATAAAGAGGAAAAAAAGTTGCTGACGATATTCGCATAGTTGTCCACACACATTTTGCGAAGAGAACGATAGAGCAGCAAGAGGATAAACAGAAGTCACTCGTACATGAAAAAGAAGGGAGAAAATTGTGTTGTGAAGTTTCCCTCCCAAAATATATTTGTACAAAATTACGTAAAGTAAGGTAAATTTTTGTTTGGTGTTTCCCAATTAAGGAATTGAATTTTAGAGGTATTGAACGCTCCAATAAATCTTTCTCCTCCGCAATTAACTATATAACATTAACAATATATATAAGTGGGTATTATGCATTTCAAAATGAAATGAGTAATGCAGAATGGGGCATGGGCATGGGTGTAATAGGTGAGGAAGTGGACATTAGAATGTCATAATTAAAAGTAGAAAGAGAGTTGGGTTTTAGGGCAGAAAGTTAATGAACATGATTATTAACTGATATAAAGGATGATCGATGGACAATTGGAAAAGAAAGGTCCATATTAAGTTCTATAATTTGAGGAGAACAAATTAGCAACCCAAGGTTGTCTGTCATTGTAGTGCCATTCCTTTAAGTGATTCCTGCCAATTTTTAGATTTTCTGACTTCAATTAGTGCCCTAGGCTTGTGTATTTCAACGACTAAACGTGTATTTTTTTCTCGCCAGATTATAAATACACAGGTATTTGGATTTGTTCGTCATCAGATTTTTTACCATGTGATGAATATTGTAAAAAACAAATAAATAAATAAAAATAAAAAAATAAATAAATAAATCATAATAATAAAAAAGTCTCATCACAGTGGCATGAAGGAGGCAGTCACAGCAGGAAATGAGAATTAGCTGACGCTAATTAGGCCAAATGTCAGGACGGCCATCTGTCACTGAAGAAAGTAATAGAAACAAATTAAAAAAAAATAATTTCGTCAGTCATTTGGAGTATAATATTTTATGACACAAAAGATTTACCTTTGAGGGGTATAAATTATCTACAAGGTGTTCTCAGGACTTTTAATCAACGGAGAATTGAGGCATGGGGACGACAATTTTGAAACAGCATATCGTATAAGGGACAAAAGCCGTTCAAATGATATGGTAAGTAGTCAGAGGGCAAGGGGGTCAGGGGTACGGGCAGGGGCGGCAGGGGGCAGGGGGGCATGGGAGCAGGATCAAGGGGGCAGGGGGGAAGGGTGGGGATAGGGGGGCACTTAGTGAGAGAGCATATGTATAAATGTTATGTGAATATTGAGGAGCTGTTTCTTGGAAATTTATTATATTATATTGAGAATGCTATATAACTTTAACTTGTTAGCAACTAAAATGAAATGTTTACTACTACTCTACTTACTACTGGCGTGCATAGAGCATATACTCGAAAGAGACTCACTCACTAACTTTAGTGAGAGGTGGCAGATAGATTTAATATATATAGTAATATTGAAGGTAAGGTTAAGATCGCCTTGGTTTTCTGTCTTATGTAATGTGAAAAATAAAAATTTATCATAATTTTCGAAATGTTTATCTGCTTTAGACCAAGCAAAGTGAAAAATGCAGCATTTGGCAAGCTTTATAAAGCGCACATTTCGCAAGTTTTTCGTGTCCCCTTTAATTTGTATATTATCTGCATTTGAAGGAATTGGAAAATCTCTGCTCAAGCGAACGCCAATCAAAAACTCTTTTGTCGAAGTGACATGAAACTTGAATTATAGATAGATATGAAATATACGGAAAGCCACAATGACAATCTAGCCCTCAAACAGTGGCAAAGTCCATTTAAATTTCTCTTTTGGCATGTCACAAATGAAGAATCTGCATTACTCCTTTATTAATCCAATTAATATGAAATTTTAAGAGGATGTATAAGTGGATGTATAAATTTTTTATAAATTTTTATGTATAAATTTTATGTATAAATTTATACATAAATTTATATGTATAATTTATATGTATAAATTTTATGTATAAATTTATGTATTTTTTATAAATTTTTATGTATAAATTTTTTATTTAGATCTTGATTTTGTATACCCACTCCTTTTGCCACGTTTCGCTGGAAATATTCTATAATTTGGAATTTTTTTCGTGAATAGTAGCAAAACGTTTGGGTATACATAAAATTTATCCAAGTAGCCAACGCACATGTATCTCGCCCAAAATTAATATTATATAATCTGAATCGAACAAACCTAACAATGTAATGCTCTGTGGTGAGTGTGGTGCCATTTCTTCGTGATATTTGCAACTTTGCGTCAATCGGTGTCCAATTTTTTTTTGGGCAAAATAAATAAAAAAGGACAGTTCGTGAAGAGTTTCTCGGGTTGGTGGAATTGATTGCAATGGACGTGAAAACTAGAGTCATAACAATAAATAACTTTCTACAGAAAAAAAGAGTTTTTATGCAGACATTTGTGTTGACAAGCTATGATGGTTGTTCTACTATGTCAGGGGTAGGCGCTGGCATTAATATTTGCGAAAGAAGCCTAAGAAAGTATTGTTCTTTAACTGTATTTGTTCTGACCTGAACGATTTTAATTGTATCTCATAAATAAGTAACACAATTTTCATAGTATAGGGTATAATAATTTTTCGTGAATCATTCTAGTGTTCTGTGATACACGTTTGACTCATAAATACTGAAGTATTGTCATATTCGTGGATATTTTTGTTGGTGCTTTCCAAGGTCTCCAAAGGCTGTCAAAAGAAGGTCACAATGCAAGAAGAATATTTGTCTTTCAGCTATACTGCACCGTGGCAAAGACTTCTTTCATTATCTGCAATAGTCTTATATGAAAGAATTCTGTAATACTAGAATCTAAGGCAAATGTTTTGCATTCAAAAAGGCAAAAAGCATTGTGATGTTAAATTATAATTATATATATTGTAACGAGGTGAACCAACTAAATGGATTTTGAGGTATAATTAAAGAGGTGAGGGTTTTTAAAAGTTTAGATTCTATAAGAACATCTCACCAAGATCGGAATTACTTACAGTGTCCAGGATGAAAAAATAACAGGAGTGAAGAAATTAACAAAGAAAGATCCCGTGGGAGAAAACGGTAAGAAAGTAAATTCATAAAAATGTTATGTTTATTTAAAAATAGTACGAATTATTATTAATAAGTATTTATGTTGATAGGGAATCAAAGCCTAGGAGCCGAGCTTGAAACATTGAGCCTGAGCCTCGGACGGAAAATTAACAGGAATTTATAAAGGTGAAAATTCATCGGGAAAAGAAAAAGGAAGGATTTTAGTCATTTTTGTTTGATCTTAGGAAAACAGAAGAACAAAATGAGTCAGTTCCTCTTGCTTGCCTGAAGTTGGGACGTAACTTAAATTCTGTTGCAGAAGGACGGAAGCCTCTCTCTTATATTTGGAAATTTTGTGTGTTAAGTTATTCACTTTGTATGGATTGGTTTAGTGAAGTAACTTTTCCATGTTCACGATGTTTCAATGTTTGCTCGCGTTGGTATTAAGATTTAGTAATACGTACCTGTCGTTATAAAGAATTTTAATATTTTGTTGTTGTGCTCATTCATTTGAAAGTTTATCACTTGCTCAGATTGTGTGTCATTTATTAATACGTAACCTGTTTATTTTAGGGATTTCAATATTTGATATTGGTGATTATTCATTTAACATTACCAAGTTGGGTTTCAAAGATTCGTTATTACGTGACTTTTTGATTTACAAAGAATTTTGATATTTACTATTACGTTAAGAATTAATAGGTGCATCGTCATGTGTTTAATAAACTTTTTTGTTGCTATATATAACACAGGTCTCACAAATTCATTGCCGCATTAACTCGACCAGTGTGAAATTGAACAGTGAATGAGAATTTTGTGTCGTCTGCCAGAAATGCCACGAATGTGACTTATTTTTACTTTACTTAAAGATTTAGGTTTTA
>JABUQX010025992.1:10000-12500 GCA_015478945.1 Trachelipus rathkii
TCAGGCAGGGAAAACAACGAAAAGCATGCGAATCAGAACCCACAGTACATAAGTGGGCTGGAAAGAAGGGAACAGAGCATCGAACTAGCTCTTGACGTATGCCAAGATATGTCCACACATAAACTCATGCGCAAGACACTAGCACATGCGCTTTGTGTAGGAACGAAGGACGTCGTAAAGAGTGGAGGTACGCGAAGTGACAAGTTCTAAGAGGCACCTGCCGCTGCGGGTCCCATAATAGAACCAGAGATAAACGCTCACATCGCGCCCAAAGATAGAGGGTCAAGTGAAGTAGAGATAGAACAGTTTTATAGAGTCTTTTGGCCTTTCGACTCGACCTGAGAGAATATAGCCGGTGAAACCAGAGAGCCCCCCAGATTATGAGAGCGAGTACTCCATGACAAGGGCGGATATTGAAGGCCCTTGTGATAGGCTGAAAGCAGACTGAGAAAGAGGAAGAAAAAGTCTCGCAGTCTAAACAGAACTCCCCAGTTTCTTTGAGGCCGCCCTATGCAACCGTTGTGATGTGAGGTCTCCAAGACATTTTTTTTTTGTTTTTGTTAAGGCCAAGGATGTTTATATGTCAACAGGAGAGACGAAGAGACCGTCGAAAGACGATATGTGAAAGTTGGAAGGTGGTTTAGAGAGGGAGATTTGTAGAAGTTGAGTTTTTAAAGAATTAATTTCACAAGGTTGACGGACGACCCCACCGGAAATCCTATCAATCCAGCGAGAAAATAGAATCGGAAAGATTAAGACGCGAGGGCAATTCTAGAAGTAAAGAGGGAGCCATGAGATTGATAAGTTGTAGCTTGAAGAATGAAGGGTCCGAGTCATCGGCATAGTACACGGTGGATAGAGTTAGATGTGGCAGGTTGAGAAGATCATTATGAAAAAGTAAGAATAAAGTAGGAGATACAGACGACCCTGAGGAAACAGCAATTAATAGTATATAAGTATATTATATGTCGTCTGCACCGTCAGAGCTAACAGGCCGACTTGAGCGATTTGAGAGAAGACTAGACATATAGTTCATAGCAAAGTGAAGGAGGAAACCACATAGGAGGGAGCTTGCTAGAGTTCAAGTGACCGCGTGGCCATTAACCCGATCCAACATGCTTTGTGATATGTGCAAGCGGCCACCCCACGCAAGTCTCGGCCCGTAGTTTCCTAAGGGCGGAAAACCATAAATCAGTAAGATAGGAGAATGTAAATACTCGCTACGTTCATAGCTCGACGCGCCGATAGCCATACTGTGGGCGATCGGGAAAGAAGTGAATTGAGATTCCAGATGATCTAGAGAAATGAGAGATGAGAAGGGTTTCAAAGATCTTAGAGTAGAACCTCAAGGCGAGATGCTTATAGGGCGATAAGTTAGAAGGATCAGAGGCTACGCTTTTCGGAATCGGCTGGACTCTGTGCGTGCTCAACACTGAGGTGAAAAGTGTTAGTTATTCTGAGACATGATAATAAGTTGTAACGACGTTGGGCGGAGGGTTCAGCAGCGTGAGTAGCACACTCCTTCAAATACTCGGCGGTTAGGAATGCCATCCCGGGCGCCCGCCTGCTTTTCCTTCCTAACGTTTCGTAGATTATCAGAGCCCATACAGCCCGATCGTATGTAAGCTCACAGGCAAAAGGCATAGGACACGCTGAGAGGAAAAAGGAGGAGGATGAGGAAGGGCCAGAATCGTCGCAGGTTCAGTTAGACGGATAAAATAGGGAGGCCGAAAGTTGCTTTTTCAGTTGTAGAATTAGCAACAGAACCATCAGAGCGAATAAGAGGAGGAAAGACAGATTTACAGAGGTTGTTAGAGGATGTTTTGGCAAGAGGCAGAAAGATTTGTCAAGTCGGAGAACTGTCAAGGAGGTTAGCTGCACTTTCGTTGATTGAAAGCTCACTTTGCTCGGTCGGAGGAGTATCCCTGCAACGATTTCTAGCAGATGAAAATTAGGCCAGAGTGATTGGAGAACTCGAGAAATTTTTCCACTCCCGTACGCGCACTGTCTTCTCGCCTGAAATTGGGCTCAGATGAACAAGCAACGATCGAACCATGGATTAATGAGGAGAGAAGTTTAGTCGAAGAAGGAATGAACCTGCTCATCCCATCAACGACTACAGCTATTATTATTATTTTTATTATTATTATTATTATTATTATTATTATTATATTATTATTATTATTATTATATATTATTATTATTATTATGTATTATTTATATTATTATCTTATTATTAATTATTATTATTATTATTATTATTATTATTATTATTATTACTATTATGATTATTATTATTATTATTATTATTATTATTATTATTATTATTATTATTATTATTATTCTTATTATTATTATTATTATTATTATTTATTCATGTATTATTACTATTATTATTATTATTAATTATTATTATTTATTTTATTATTTATTATTATTATCATATTATTATTATTGATTATTATAGTATTATTATTAATTATTAATTATTTTATTATTT
>JABUQX010025992.1:27500-37500 GCA_015478945.1 Trachelipus rathkii
ATTTACCATTCTTCAACTTTCTCACTCTTCTCATTATCTCCCCTTACTAATGACCTCATCCCCTAAATATATATTCCTTCTTACACCAACAAACCCACACATGCCGGTACCGTGGCTCAAACGGTAGAGCGACGGAGTCGCATGGCAAGGTCGAGGGTTCGAATCCTAGTTCGGATCTCCTAGGTAGAAATTCCAAAAATTCCCCCCCCTAAAAAAGGGTAAAGCCGTGGGGTGTTAAAATTAAAAAAAAAAAAAAAAAAAAAAAAAACATTCATTATCATCTCTTCATTACTGTCAATGTTATGCAGATTTTCGAAGTGTTTCCTCCACACTCCCTTCACATCCATTTCATCAGTTACGAAAGCACCATCCCTATTCATTATATTAAGTAGATTCTTCTTATTCTCATTCTTAACCATTCGCGCTTTCTTCTAGAAAAGCTTCCTATTCCCTTGTAAGTCACCATTCATCCTCCTTCCAAACTGTTTATTTACCTATTTTTTTCTCCTATGTATGCATCTTTTAGTATTCCTTTTTTCCTCCTTATATAATTCCAAACATCTTTCTTTTGAAACCTCACCATTGGCTTTTAGTACATTTAACCACGCTTCTTTTTTACTTTTAACCACTTGCATCGCCTCTTCATTCCACCACTCACTGTTAACATTCTTACTTTCTACTTTAGTACATCCACATATTTCTTTTGCACTACTAATAACAGCTTCATTCATTTGCTTCCAGATTTGTTTCGTTTTAAATTGTTCACATTCAACTGATTTACTTGCAAGCGCTCTTAAACACTTATCCTTATTACCTTGTTCACTTAACTTTTCACTCTTAATTCTACCCACTTCCTTCCTTATCACCTTTATCTCCATCCAATCCCCCACTAATTTAATTTTACATAAAACAAAATAATGATCCGATAATCCCATTCCTAACCCTCACTGATTTAATATATTTACACTTCAACGTATCCTTCTTCACTAACACAAAATCAATCACACTTTTCACTTCGATACCATCTCTACCTACACCAACTCTAGTATACTTATGAATACTCTTGTGTTTAAAGAAAGTATTACTTACATAAATACCACATACCTCTCTCTTCATAGAAATCAACCACCTTCCTACTATTTTCATTTTCTCCCGACCCCCCCAAAGCAACCTGTTATACCATTCGTTTTTTAATTTCTTATCCAACCATTTAGCACTCAACACAATCAATCCGAAGTTCCTACTCACCCCATCCAAAACATCATTCAGATTTTCCCAGAAAATCTCACTCTTTTCAACATTACCCTCATATGGACCATATGTCACAACCACACATACCTTGACCTTCTCAAACTTAAATTTAACCATTAGAATTCTAGTTACTCACACACACAAAATCTGCCACTGGCCTCTATACCTAAGTCTCATCAGAATTCCAACTCCTCTCTCCCTCTCATTCCTTTCGACACCAGCACATACACATTTCACACCACACCACTCATTTCCACCGTTTTCTTTCATCTTTATTTCAGTCACAGAGAGCAAATCAAATTTGCCCTTTCTAAATACATCCATCATCTCCTCATCTTCTCTCAACATTTATTCCTCTGGTATGTGTATACGATTCATACATTTTCGCCGAAGGATAAAATGCCGCTTACTCACCATCTTCTCAGAGGCATGCATTAGCATTCCTTGCAAAAGATAAGTGGTAGTGAACAGCCAACCCAACTACCCTGCGTCCCTTTGAGTCGCCTTCTACGACACGGTGTACACGATACGGGCACTTCTTTTTCCCCACAACATAGGGATATATATATATATATATATATATAAATAATATATATATGTATGTATATGTATATATATAAATACAATAATAATAATAACCAATAATAATAACAATATAATAATAATAATCACAATCTCCATACTTTTATTTACTCGTTTTACCATAATAATATAATAATAACAATAATAATAGTAACAATAATAACAATAATAACACAATAACTATATGTATATATGTAATAATAATAATAACAATATATATATATATATAGCATATGTATATATATTCCCTGTCGGCGCAGATGAAGATGTTTTCCAGGTGCTCCAGGCTGGCTGCGTCCAGGTCGGTTTCGTGATTCGTTGTCTTTAGCACTGAGTCTTTGGAGAGGCAAGGTAGAGCCTTCGCGCAGTTTTCGTAGGCGAATGTTGCATAGGCGAAGACTGGTCAACTATATGCTATCGACAGAATTTTTTTTTATCGACAAGAGATTCTTATTGACAGAAGGTTTTTATCGATAGTAGTCTTATTGAGTGCAGTTTCCTATCAATAGTAGTTTCTTACTCAAAGCATTTTCTTATCGACAGCAGTTCTTCATCGATGCAAGATTTTTATCGACAGCAGTTTCCTGTCAATAGTAGTTTCCAATCAAAAATAGTTTCTATTGATAGTAGTTTGCTATCAACAAGTTTCTTATTTACAGAAGCTGAATATCAACAGCATTTTCTTATCGACAGAAGTTTATTACTGACTTTATTTGTTACGCAATTACTGTATATATATACAATCTTATTATATATATATATATATATATATATATATATATATATATATATATATATATATATATATATATATATATATAAAGTAAGATTTATGAGAAATTGGAAAGTTATTTAAGCTTAAAACATAATAATCATATTAATTGAAAATGACATCTAAACAATTTTAATCTCACAAAAGTATTTCTATCCCAATCACTCTATTATTATTATTATTATTATTATTATTATTATTATTATTATTATTATTATTATTATTATTATTATTATTATTATTATTATTATTATTATTATTATTATTATTATTATTATTATTATTATTATTATTATTATTATTATTATTATTATTATTTTTATTATTATTATTATTAATTATTATTATTATTATTATTATTATTATTATTATTATTATTATTATTATTATTATTATTATTATTATTATTATTATTATTATTATTATTATTATTATTATTAATCATTAAATATTAGTATAATTATTATTATTATTATTATTATTATTATTATTATTATTATTATTATTATTATTATTAGTATTATTATTATTATTATTATTATTATTATTATTATTACGTTATTATTATTATTAATTATTATTATTATTATTATTGTTATTATTATTTATTTATTATTATTCTTTATTTATTTATTTAATTATTATTATTATTATTATTATTATTATTATTATTATTATTATTATTATTATTATTGTGTGTGTGTGTGGAATATTATTATTATTATTATTATTATTATTATTATTATTATTATTATTATTATTATTATTATTATTATTATTATTATTATTATTATTTATTATTATTATTTATTATTATTTATTATTATTATTATTATTATTATTATTATTATTATTATTATTATTATTATTATTATTATTATTATTATTATTGTGTGTGTGTGTGTGTGTGTGTGTGTGTTATTGTTATTGTAACTATATATACCATATATATACCATATATATATATATATATATATATGTATATAACCTTAATAATATATATATATATATATATATATATATATATATATATATATATATGAATATCAGATATTCATGTCAAACATCTGTGAACCAAAGTCATTACAGCCCTAATCCAGATATTCAATGTGGCATAGCAAACCAACACAATCTCCATTCGGAAAACACGCACACATAATCCCAATACAAAAAACAAATCAACCATACAACAGCCCAGCCACTAATTATCCTATATTATTGCTCTCTACAATATTTAAAGTACTTTGATAGATTCTTCTTCAATAGAATCTCCCCTTTAATCCCCCTATCAGATTCACAACATGGATTTAGACAAAAGCTTTTCACAGCCACTCTACTAAAAGATTTAAGACAAAATATCTTCACAGGTTTTAATCGAACTCCACCCCCTGACCGCAATTCTTCTTGTTGTAATAGACATCAACAAATCAGTTAATACAGTCTCAGGTCACCTTTTAGTAGATAAAATTTTAAACACAGAAATAAGCATCAATGACAAGAAAATAATTTCAAATCTCCTTTCCGGTCGGTCATTCAACAACGCCATTTCTCCCGCACATACAAATTATTTATATAAGTGTCTTTCAGGGTTCTATCCTATCATCAACAACACTCTTTAATCTTTTTTTATGCATCACCTACCACACCCCCACATCCCCATCTGTAAAAATCAATATCTATTCAGATGACCTAACTACACAGTTCAAAGTTCCTCTATAAATACAGAAAGCAGAGAATTATAACAATATATAAATCAACTGGAACAATGGCTTAACACAGACATAATGGCTGTTTCACCTCAGAAAATAATCTACTTACACCTGATTGAAGGAAATCAAACATCCATCTAATAGTTTTCCTCTTAAACAATGGATTCCCTCATAACAAACAACTCATCTTCTTAGGCTTGACCTTCGAACCACATATGACATTCACACATAAATTAAACGTGATGAAAACACTCACAGGAACAAATTTTGGTCAACACAAAGAGACCATCACCATTATATACAGACATTATACCTCCACCCCTAATTGAACTATGCATCACCCGCCTGGGTACCCCGAACATCACAGTCCAATATCCAAAAACTAGAAACTGTACAAAAAAATATCTCTCAGAATAATAATAAATTGCCTCCCCTCCACACCCATCCACCACTTACAAACCGAAGCAAAATTTTTCCATGATATACTGTCAATTTTACAGTATACCTCTCTCTGCACCAAGAAGGAAAAAATGACATCAGCATTATACTACTCTAATATATATATAAAACACGCTTCTCCCTCCTCAAAGAGAACCCCATTATCAAATACATTCACACTAAATTAACCCAAATAACGCTAACCGCTAACAGCTAACCGCTAACCGCTAACCGCTCACCGTGATTCAAACATGCTCACTCGGAATATCCCCTACAGAACAAGCACTGGACCGTCAAACCAGGGTAATGTTATCCCGTCTCCGCTCTGAGCACCATCCATCCTTTCACCAATATAAACTTAAAATTCGCAACGCTCTCTCCCCCACTGTCAAAGATGTCCATCACTGACAAATGGCGACACAAAACATCTCTTACTAGACTGCTCGAACTAAACAAACATCAGACACTACTTCGATACACTTGCTTTATTGAGTCTTTTGGCCCGGCCTACTATGGTGGCACAATATCTCGGGTTTGCCCGCTTCTCTTAGGAGGGAAAAGGGGGCTTCAAGTAAAGTATATATATATATATATATATATATATTATATATATATATGTAATATATATATATATATATATTATATTATATATATATATATATATATTATATTATATATATGTTACAAGATATCTGTATATATATATATATATATATATATATATATATATATATATATATATATATATATATTATTATATAATATATAGTATATATATATATATAATATATATAATATATAATATGGTATATATATATAATAATATATAATATATATAATATAATATATATATATTATATATATATATATATTATACTCACAAGATCACCAAATTCTACACCGAAACTTTAGTAGCGGCGCGTTGTAAGACAAAAGCATGCATTGTCATTAGAGGGTATGCAGCTGTAAGAGGCTAATTTGCCGGTCTCATGCATACACCTTCAATCTCTGGTGAAGCCTCCATACTTGTATACCGTATCTATTATTTAAAATTCAAATCTATCGCGCCTCTTTCTTCCACAAGAAAGAGACGCCAATACAAAAGAGCAAAAGCGTGGCGGGAAGTGCCCCACAAGGGAGAAAATGGCCAAGCCCCCCTAACTCGAGAATCAATTCCCTTTGATAGCGCTTCCCACGATGAGGAGTCGCCAAAGGTTCCGACCTCACCTTAACAGGTCATATAGATTAGGAAATTCCCTGGCAATTTTTATTTGTTAGTTTTAATGTGGTGCGCAAATAAAAGGTGAAGAACAAAATAGAAAACCATAGCATTACTACATTTACCCTATTGATCAAAATCCCTTGTCTGTCATTGTCCGTTCACTATTGTCAAATAAAGCACTACGAGGAAAGTACTCTCAATTAACCCATCCCCTCGATTAATGAATGCAAGTTCATTAATCATTTGATAGCCAAAAGTGATTTTGGCCTAGAATCAGTGGTGACTCCCAGGAGTTGACCCAATTAGGGGGCCCTTTAAAAACCCCCTAAAGTGATCCCTAAACCTTAATTTAGAATCAAAGATAGTGCCTAAATTTGTGAAAATTTTCAAATTAATTCGAGAAAAAAAATCGTTACTTTTCTTCGTATCAAGGTGCTAAAATAGTGATATTTTGGATTAAATAAATAAAATTTAATGTTTAAGTCTCACAATTAATAACGTAAGAAATAAAGATTTCGTTAATTAATCTCATTTTAAAATAACGAAAAAGGAAAGTCGTTATTTATAGCAAATCCGCCCATAGTACGAAAACCGTTTGCTATTTCGGAACAATTTGAGAGTTCAAAATCACAAGCCCTTTTTTTGACATAGGCCCCCTTAACTCCAAACGCCCTAAGTTGACCTCCCAAAAGAACGAACGCCCAAAGCCCAGTCCAGTAAACAACACAGGCTATAGAAATGGTGTCAACAAAAAAGAAATTAAGCCTTAAAACTAAGGCGAAACCCACTTTTAAAAGAGGGAAGAAAAGATCTCCAATCCCCCAACGAATTTCCCCCTCGCATGAGGAGGGAGACCCATCTGTTTCGTCATCAGAGGCTGAGTTGAAAATCACGCCACCCGCCTCTCGCAAAACACTAAGCAAGTTTGCACACTCAATCACACTTCCAAATTTTCTTGAAAATGATGTTCAAATTTGGCTGATAGCGGTAAACAATCTTTTTAAGCTTTATAAAATAAAAAGTGACCAAGAAAAATTTAAGATTAATAGCGCCAAAGCTCCCCATTCAGTTATTAGCCACTATCAAAAATCCCATCAAAAATAACACCCTATTAAAGTATTGGGTGAAACAATTTAACAAGAACTTCACTAATATCAAAAAACAAAAATACACAAGTGAAACGTTCGCCCCAAAATAGACTACGGGCCAAGAACTTCCCCAGTCAAATTCCTTTCTCGTGTAAGGGAGCCGGTTTGGTGAATGAACCAGCGGAAAAAATCTCCTGCAAAAAAAGAACCCCTTTGGTGGAAAGAAATTTTTCTAAAAAGTCCTTACCTCAAACGGTTTATAAATGAACATCTCACAAAATCTCATCATGTTGTTAAGTAATACACCACCCTCGCCTACAGGCCACCGCTGTGTACGAAAAATCGGAAAATTAGAGAAATTAAAAAGAAAACAAAAGAACCAGCCCTTCTGGCACACAATATCCCTGCAACACTCGAATTTTTAGGCTTGCGCAGTGGGGGAAGAAACCAAACGCAGTTTTTCCTTCAATCAACCTTCCTTTTCCCCCCCCCCTAGCAAATAGTGGAAATTACTTTTAAAAAATTCACGCAGAACTTCGTAGTGCAAAATAAATATAATTCAGGACATTAAAAATTAAAAACACCTTAAAATTTTCCACATCAAAAACTAACCACTACTACTACTACTACTAACTAATAATTAATATAAATAATAATAATAAAAATAAAAATTGTAAGAAAGAAATATATAAATAGGAAAGAAAAAAATAAAATAATAATAAATAATAATAATAATAAAATAATAATAATAATAATAATAATTATAAAAATTAAAAATAAAAATAAAAAATAATAAAAAATAAACAATAGTGGATTAAATATGCAGACGTTGGGAAATAACAATAAAGTGAAAATTGTGAAATCCCTTATGTAAGGAAATTTGTGAAATTCAAAGCACCAGCCCGTTAAAATCTATTGTTAAATGGCTTTTTACCTGCGCCATCTTGTGTGAAAATTGAACAACTAAAATTTCGATAGTATACAAAAATGTAAAAATATTTCCAATGTGACATCCAAATTATCACACTTACCGAAAAAGCCAAAATCCGGCAAATGGTAATTAAAAGAGTTTTTTCCCAAAATTTGGTGAGGTGTTTTTTTATCTTATATTTCCTAATTATCTCTTTAGATTTGCATGAAAATTATACTTTTTATTTTATTATATAATAATTAATAAATAAAAAAATAATGAAAAGATTTTTTTATAGTCAAAAATTTCAAACAGCCAATGACTCCAACCGTTGAGTTGCCATCGATCGCTAGATAAAATAAATATGCAAACTGCCCAAAATATTCTTTAGTAAAGATCAAAATAAATAAACAAAAAATTCAAAATGAAAATTACTTCAATTTAGTTCATAATTCAATTAATTTAAAAACGTGTTGATAACCATAATATCAAAGTAAAGTTTAAAAAGAAAAAAATTGAATTTCTATATATCATGACGGAAGAGTGTCGGTGGGAATTCCCATACAGACCGATCGACCGACAAAGGCTGACGAGTCGTATGTTGGAAAAGTCGGTTGGTGATAGAATTTTAAGCCGATATTTCTTACGTTATGATATATATTGAAAGCCAACCCGAACATTTTTGAAAAAAAAAAAAAAAGAATTGCGCAACACAATTTGTGGAGGCAAAGTTATTCGGGGAATCTGAAATTCCCATGAATATAGGAGAAACAAAAACCGAAATTGGCCACGCATTCCAAAATTTTGAAAATCTTTGTTTTTTCCTTATAATCACCTAAATTAAATAATTCATCTTTTCCATCACATAATTAAGTCATCCAAAATAACTATTATATTAAATGAATAATTACGATCTTATTAAAAATTAAAAAAATTTTCCTTTCGGTTTGAGCCGGTCTGTTTTGCAATGAAACCTTATGTATTCTATTTTTATTGCCCTCTTTTCAAAATTTGAAAGTTCGGGAAAGAGACCTTTTTGGTACGAACCCACGAACGAATAGAAAACGGAATTAGAATGGCCTACAATTGTTTCTAAAAATATACTGACTTTATATATAGAGGAAAATAAGCATTTTTAATATTATTTCGTAAATCAATTACATATAGAAAGAGATATTCCATATTTTAGAGAAAAATTATATATTTGTTTTCTATCAAAGATGATTAAAAATTTATTAAAATAAACAATTGTCAAAGCTACGAAACCCTCTGACGGGACTTGCTATAACTATATAATTGTTCTTGTAAAAGCTAGCGACGCGCCATTAGCGTAGGGTAGAAATGCAAATCCTGAAATTGTATGGCGAAAGGCCTCGTAAAATTTATAAATGTATAATTCAGATTATGCTGCATGATAATATTAAGACTCATTTTTTCTTTTTTCAAACTTCTTACTCTTGTAGACAACAATCTTTCTTTTAATATTAAAATGATCAATGAAAATATTAAGAGTGTAAGCATCTAAGAAAAAAAAAAGAGAAAAGAAAAAAAATGCACCTTAGTAGGCAACACTTTCTCTTTACAAGGACGATCGTTCCTTTAAACATAAATTTACTTCTGAACTTACTTCCTGTTAAGAACCAATGTGAGTGGTCCTCCCCATCAAACGGAACTGACCAATTCAAGGGCAACAGCTTCCAAACGATCCTTCGACCTGGGAGCAAACCGAAATCTCACCTCGGGCCCCATCACCCAGAAAGCGGCCATCTTGGCCCCAACAACCAACAACACAACAATCTCCTCACACCCCCAACCCAACAAAAATGGTTATCTATAAAAAAGACCTTTCAAAAAAAAAAAAAAAAAAAAAAGGCAAAATAGAATTGATAATAAAACATAGGGAGAAAGCAGAAATGGAATATCATTTTGAACTCTACAATTCAAAGGAAGACTTGCAGATGTGAATTACTGAATCTTGAATGCATTTAAAGGTAAATCAAAGGTTAATACGAAGTTACCGGACAGGTT
>JABUQX010025993.1:0-2500 GCA_015478945.1 Trachelipus rathkii
CACACTAGATATACTACTAAAATTCTATGTCAACTACATGATGTAACTACTGAACGATACGACCTATCTGAAAAGTAACCAACACTGCTAAATATACGTGATCTAAACATACTATTTGAATCTAAAATACTTACTAAAAGTTGGAAATATAGGCACTAATACATATCGATCTTGATTAACTACTGTGAAAATTTTTAACTATAGGAGCAACTAAGTATTTAAATTTAATATAAATGAAATTAAATGATACAGATCAGTGAGAACCTAAATTATGAAAGATGATCCAAATCACATTAGTACTAGTAATAATTGATAATTATAATCAAATTAATAAAAAATTTATTAGTAAACGAGCTCTACGAGAAGGTCACGGGAGTTCCTACACACATTGAAAGGTGAGAAAGAGTTCAGTGTTAACATTTCTAGAGCGCGCGTGAGCGCGGCCGGGAGAATCTCTCTAAGGGTGGTAATCAGAGGCGGGTGTAGAGAGAGATAGCTGAGACGTACAGATTCGATTCGGAATGTGGTAAAAAGACGTTTCCTACAGGGAAACGTTTTTCGAGCTCAGATTCGATTTCCTTAGAAATCGAATCTTCGACGTAATAGAGAGAATAAATAATAATAATGTGTATGTGTATAGAGAAACAACATATCTGTATATTCTACGTTTTTTTTGTAGACCCATAGTGCGTCCTAAAATTTATGTCAACACGCTCAACATGATGGACGAGACGGTCGCACTACTGAAGAAGTACCCAACTAAATAGAGTGCTGTCAACTAATATTGTGAATAAAACAGTATGACACATAGTTCTGAGAGGATATTAGCCATATCAACGTCTCAGTGTGAACTACTCTTCTGAACGTTTTTCTTTACATTGGGGACCGTGCGCAACACTAGGTTGTTCACAGGAGTTTCAGAGTATAGACACGATACGGCTCATCGTACAGTTGACCTAGTTAAGATGTCTATATCAACATCATAGTATTTTTCATTACCTTTTGTGCTCACGGACCTCAAAAGGAGGGTCCTAATTGCGGAGGACCAACCTTTGTGAACTTTGTCAGCTAAGCTGGGGCGCACAAAATTAATTTACATGTGACCCAGAATTGTAAGATGGTAACCTCACAGAAGTGAATAACAACACCATGCTGGCTGGTGGATATTTAAGCCGGCTCTTTCTCTTCTCTCTCTTAAAAAAAGCTACCTACATGAGTACTGTGAAATTAATACTGAAACTTTATGTCAAACTACACTGAGTGTAATTAGAGAGAGACTCTGTGAATACCACGTACTACTCACACAAATATCGGAGAGTCTAAATTAATATTTGCATAAAAAATATCGACAAAAGTTTGAAGTACAGGAATATAGCATCAACGTTTGTGACTCTTGTAACTTTTTACCTGGGGGGCAACAGTTTTTTAATCTTAATTTATATGGAGAAGTGAGAAAAAGGTCGGACTATGGAATCTTCGCACACGAGAGCGCACATCATGCCAAATCTCAGTCATTTATATATATACATTTTTATGATACGTAACTCAAAGTCCATCTCTTCATGAAAATATTGAGGTAATTTAAACTTATTTAAACTTATTATTATATAACTACTGAGTAGGGCAACAATATTTTTAATGTGACAAACAGAATTTAGGTAATGATTAGTAAACCTACAGAAGTGAAACATAATCATGTCTGTTGTAATGTTACGTATTTATTTTTGATAAGTATCCACTATAATTATAACGTATCTCTATAAAGTTTTATGTCAAAATACATGATGTAAGACAGTGACCAACTCAAAATGACAAATACCTAAATTTATTTTTATTCAAATATATTTGAAATGAATAAATATATGAAAATTGTGAATATATATAAGCATCAACGAGTTATGTATGTACTCTTGTAACTTATTTTACCTGGGTATTAGTCAACAGTTTTTAAATTTAATAATATAGTAATGTAAGACAGTGACCTAATTACAGAGTATCCTTAGAGATAACTAAGAATTTTATTAATTAGCCTTTTCGTATAGAAATACGAATAGATACACATAGGATCAGGTACATATTAAGTATCGAAGATATTTAAAAAACTTATGGCATTTTTGGCAGAGGAATGATTGGAGAGTATTGACATTATATTTTTTTATTTATATTGTATTGAACTACAAGAATGATATAATTTGTAACCTACAGAGAGTGAAACACAATGAATATATCGTGAGGATATAATATTCTAGTTGTTTTTTCTCTCTGAGAATAAATAGAGAACTCAGCTAACGTTTTCTATTAGAGATATGTTTTGTCAAACTACATGGCAATGTAACTATGAACAAGAGTTACACATGTAGAGAGTCTCTATTGAGAAGTGATCTCATACCTAAATAAGAGTTAGTCGGTTCTAATAAATGGAGATATTTTGAATGAAAATTATGTTATATCTTTGTAATATTGCACTGCAACAGTTAAAGTTGCCTTTCTTGTATACTTG
>JABUQX010025993.1:7500-12728 GCA_015478945.1 Trachelipus rathkii
GAAACATTTTGTTTATACAGCAACAGTTGAAAGTCCCGAAGAATTAAGGGCTTGCATAATTGCATCTTGTGATACAATTTGTCACACACACGGTATATTTGAACGTGTCTGCCAATCAATGCGTCGCAGAATAGAGGCCTGTATTGCAGCTGGGGGTGCTCATTTTCAACATTTGTTATAACTTTAGTGCACCATTGCTTCGTACTATTTTTTCTGTTGTATATTTTCTTCTGTGCAGTAATGTATATATTCTTATAATTAAATAAATTAAATGAATTTGTTATTACTTTCAATTTAAGTTTACTGTTAATTGTAAATTAATGATTAAATAGGCGTTTCATCAACCTTTGTATTTGGAAACGAGGCTTTCGGTGAAATGTTTTATTGACACATAATTATCTATATTTATTGCAAGGAAATTGTAACTGAAATTAATTTCGCAATATTTATGATACACCCCGTTTTATATATATCTATATATATATATACTATATATAATATATTATATATTATATATATATATATATATATATATTTATCTATATTATATATATTATTATATATATATATAATATATATATTATATATATATATATATATTATATACTTACTTCTTACTTCCTCTCGCCCACCTTAATTGGAGGGTCACACTGCTTCCAGGAAGCCGGCCTGCCGCCTGGGTGGTTTAGGTAATGGAATGAGGTTATAGAGATCGGTTGGCGGAGGGGGCATCGAGAGCAGGGCAACTCAGAAGAAGGTGTCTATTGTGTCTTGGGCATTGTGACATCTAGCGCAAGAGGGGGAGGTGACGTTGTCTAGTTTGAATCTGATATTTATAATGCATGAGCCCTGGGTGGTGACCTGATCTGCTCCGAGCGAGGTCGATTTGGCCTCTTCTGGACAGCGTTTCCTCTCTAGGGGATAGTTTTGGGGCGGGGGTGTTTAGTAAATTGTTATTTGGGCGGTTTAGCAGGTATGTGCTGGTTAGATGTGTATGGATATGTGTAATCCATGACCTATTTGGAGGGGGAGGAGGAATTATGTTGTATGTGTTAATAGAATTGAGCTGGTGAAGAAGGGGGGGTTTTAGTCCTTTGTCGGGTGGGTGGAGAGAATTTGGTGACAAGGGTGGGATGGATTACGTGTTTTCTGATAGAATTGAGTCCCCACCATCTCCAAGTGTGTGGAGATGGGGAGGATGGAAGTTTCATCGTGTAAATGTTGGATTGGGGTGGTTTTTGTGCAGCCTGTGATAATTCTGAGGGCTGTATTGTGAGAAATTTGTAATTTATTTGTGTTCGATTTTGAGAGTGCTGGGAACCATGCTGGTGAGGCATAGTTTAAAGTTGTTCTGAGGAGTTGTTTATAAGTTGTGGTGAGTGTGTGTTTCCTGTCGCTGAAGTTGTGTTGAGAGAGGGTTCGGAGGGTGTTTAGTTTTTCGTTGGGTTGAGGAAGTGATTTGGTCGATGTGGGGGGGAAAAGTATGTGTGTGTCATAGGTAAGTCTAGTATTTTTGGGGTTTTGTTTAACGGAAAGGGGGTTGTTGTTCAGGGTGATTATAGGATGAGGGAGGATTGGTGACGGTCAGTGGTTAAAAGGGTGATGGGGGATTTAGGGGGGATGCTGTCATTCGTGGAAGCTTAACATTTTCTAATAGATGTAATATTCTTGGGTATGTGTGTGGTATGTTTACGTCTTGGGTGTTGGGAAATAAGACTGATGTCGTCTGCGTAAGTTATAAGTTTGGTGGATTGGTGGGTTGGGGTAGGTAAATCTGCTGTGAAAAAGTTAAACAAAAATGGAGAGAGAATGGCACCCTGTGGGACGCCATTTTGTAATTTGATCGAATGAGAGAGGTTGTTTTTGTATAAGACCTTAGCGAAACGGTTGGTGAGGAAATTGGAGAGCCATTTTTTGTCATTATTTTCTAGGGGGAGTGGAGGATTTTTTTGAATAAGGATGTGTGGTGGGGGAGTTAAATGCTTTGTTTATGTCTATTGCAGTGAGTATAGATCTATGGGAAGGGATATATATATTATATATATATATATATATTATATATATATAATATATATATATATATATAATATATATAAAATATATATTATATTATATATATATATATATATATATACCTTTTGAAATAAAATATAGCTTCGTATAAAATCAGAAGTATTTGGCCATAACAGTCCTTAATTAAAAATAAAAGTCTAGGTAGTCCAGATCACTAAAGTTGCAATTTTTGTACCTTAGTTTATTAAATAAAAAATATTGCTCAAAATTAGAGGAGAAATCGGTGTTTCCAAAATAGGAAACATTTTCTTATTGAATGCACTGAAGAATAGTAAATTTCTTTGATGTTTCTTAAGAGCTTTTTAAAATGACATTTTTACTTCCGAATAATTTTTGATTTGGAGGGAACTAAGATAGGATTAAGAGAGTATGACGAATTTATCATAATTTCTCCAAGTAGTGCTGATAACTGCTCCATGATGCAAGAAAAGAGGAAAACAAAATCAAAAAAAAGATGATCCGAAAATCTGTAAAATCCATGTTTGAATTTTTGAAATAATTGAATTAGTTTTGAAGATTTAGAGAGATGCTTAAAAAATAATCGGGGAGACTTAAGAACGAAATTAGGCAATAAAATAAATTGACTACTTTTTTTTGGTTACATTTTTCAGCAAATTTACTTAACTTCAGTAATGAACGTTTCAGATTTTTAATGTTAATTATTGAATAAATAAGGAGGTATGAGATGACAGACCCAGACAACATTTCCATTAATTTATCGAATTGAACATAAGAATGAACACCATTTTCTTTCATTCTGAAAGAATACGGATTTTGCACATAAATCACCACAGTTTTTGTATTGTAATGTTGCAATTAACAATTAAGACTAATTATATAATATTTTCACTATGTTGTGCAGGAACTGTTTTCCCAAACTTGAGTCTTGCAATACGCATATTTACACCTATTATATAAAAATATCTTAATTCTCGATATGGAGCGACATCATGTCTGCCCACTTCAGCATTTATGTTGAACGTATTCTGTTACCATTTGCGTTTAAATATAATTCTGTTGTTGCTTTCAAGTAAGCAATTTTGTTTTTTCTTGAATAGTAATGATTTTGCGAAGAATCGATGACAATGCCTATTCGATCTCATTCTTGGCCAAGAATTTAATCACTCTAGTAAAACACAGGAAGCGTCTATAATTATATACGAAAATTGCATTATTAGGAATGTGTCAAATATAAAAAAAAATTATTATAATTAAATTGTTCGTGTATTCTACTGCTATAATTTATTGTATATGTACGCTTTAATTAAGCTGCATCATTTTTACATGTTTATTAAGCATTCACTTTCATTGTAATATTAACAATGCACCGTTTTTATGCAGCATAATTTGTTATAAAAACTCTTGCGCAAACTCATAGAAAATAATGCAGTTTTTTTTTTTTTCTTAATTTTCAAGTTTCATTTCATTTCCGAAATTTATATTTAATATTTAATCATTTTCTACTGTTATTTATCATTTTAGACGTGAAAATGATAACACACGAGTGTCGCAACGTTGTCAAATAAATGTTTAAATGCGTACTTATTTCCCTTTCATTATTTAGATATATATATAGTATAAAATATATATATATTATATATATTATAATATATATTATATAGATATATATTAATATATATATAATAATATATTTATTATATATAATGGCGTAGGCAGGCATTTCATTAGGGGGGGGCAAAGTTTGAGTGATATATATAATATATATTATATATATATATTGTTATATATATATATATATTTATATATATATAATATATATCATATATATATAATATATATATATATATATATATATAATATATTATAATATATTATTAATATATATAAATATATTATATATATATATATATATTATAATATATACTTTATATAATATATATATATATATATATTATATATTATATATATATATATATATATATATATATTTTAGCAGGCTTTGGCGGCCGCAAATGCTATCGACAATATGAGAGTTCTAGCGGAGAATACTGTAGAAGCTAGCTTATAAAAAGCACAGCAGCTTAGTTTGACTTCAAGCATTTGAAACGAAAACATTAAAATATAGAAAAAATGTATGTTTTAGGGTAATATGTCAGTAATTAAATTACTGCTTTTTTATCTATTGATTGATATATCTTTTTTCACTTTTCTACTAAATAAACTCTTAAAAACGTCGTCTGGCAAACAATATAAGGCTCATTTTTTTATTTCGCCAAGATTCAGGGTGGCAAGTGCCCCCCCCCCCCCCCCCCCCCTCCGATATATATATATATATAATCTATATATATATTTATATATATATATATATATATAATATATATTAATTATATATATATATATATATATATATTATATATATATATATATATATATATCACACTCACAAACTCACCAAACCCCCCCGGAAAGACTAATATGGGCTCACGTAGTCAGGTGGACCAACGAGAAAGGTCCTTGGTAACTTGGACTAACGCAATCCGCTGGTTATCCAGGACTAATCGCGGTAGACAGGAGTTTTTCCCCATTAGCAGCGCTACGTTACAATGTACTCACTAACGTCTGAGTGAAGACGATTTAAGTTATTGATATAGAGAATAACATACATTCCCTCGCTCCAATCAGTCTCGAATCTGGGTCCCTATTTCTAGGCGAGTGCTCTAACCACGAGCTAGGAGGCTCATATATAATATATATATATATATATTATATATATATATATATATTATATATATAATAATATAATATTATATATATATATATATATATATATATATATATTATAATATATATATATATATTATATATATTATTATATATATATATAAATATATTATTATAAATATATATATGATATATATTTATATATATATATATTATATTATAATTTATATTATAATATATTATACTATATATTATATATATATACTTATATATTTATTATATATATATATATATATTATATTATATATATATATTTATTATATATATATATATATATATTATATATATATATTATATATATAACATATATATATTATATTATTATATATATATATAATATATAATATATATATATATATAATATATTATATATATATATATATATATATATTATATATATTATATATATTATA
>JABUQX010025994.1:0-5000 GCA_015478945.1 Trachelipus rathkii
GGAGAGAGATAGTATATAATAGTATATTAAGGAAAAGAGAAGAGTAAATAACTTTTCATTTTATTTAGAATTTTAGGTAAGATTTTGTTGCCAGGGAAAGAAATATGAAGCTTTTGTGCGTTGCAGACGTAAGATTTTTCTATTAAATACTAATTAGTAATTACTACTCTTTTTTTTTTAAGTGGAAAAAGAAATGGTTTTTATATAATGAGTTGTACATTTATAATAATTATTTTTAATACGCAATAAACAAGAATTAACTATTTGTTTTTTTATACGTTCACGCAAGGGTTAGTGGGTCGGACGTCTAGGATTATTTGGCAGGTTGGCGAGATTATGCGTGTAGGCGGTGGATGGACAAATTTATTTGGTTTGCGAGTGCGACACTAGTTAAATATATATACCAAATCCAGTTTGTATACTCCATAGGTATGTAACAATTGCAGTTTTTTAAAATATTAGAGGTGCGGTTGATGGTGCGTTTGTGTGGTGGAGCTAGCGGTACGTACATTGAAAAAATAGAGGTGCGTGCGTATCATATAAAATATGACTTTTTGGTAGTTGCAGGTGGCGTTGAGTGATGCTTTAACCTACTAGTTAGTATATAGTGTTGGATGGCATGTAGTGCGTGCAAAATTCCTGTGTATATAGTTGACTCATTACGGTACCTAAACACTAATATATTATAATATATATTATATATAAATTAATTATATATATATATATATTATATATATACTATTATATTATATATTAATATTATATATATATATATAATAACTATTATATATATATATATATTATATATTAATTTAATAATATTATATATATATATATATTATTAAATATATATTATATATTATATATAATATATATAATATATATATATATATATATTATATATTATATTAAGTGTGTGTGTGTGGGATATATATATATAATATATAATATATATATATTTAATATTATATTATATATATATTATTTATATATAATAGAAGAGAGAGAGGGAAAGTTATAACATAGATTCCGATCGAGAGACTTAGCCCTATATACCATGTACATATACTAAAGTAAGTTATTATATATTCAACGCATTTACACAAATGAATGCAAACACACTGCATACCCATAATAGGCTTGTCAAATATCTTTTAGCCAAAGTAAAGGTGACTATAATATATATATACCATATACTAAACTATCATCCAAAAGCATAAAACTAATTAAGCTAAAAGTACATCTGAACTTTAGCACATATGTAGATGTCTGTTTTTATAAGAGTCTTATTGATCATTTTCAACTATAAACCTGCAATGAAGTACGCAGTTCTTGCTTATTAAGATATAGTACTACTATAACAGAATGGTGGCAGGCACGTGTTTTACTTTAAAAAAAGTTTGCTTTCTTAATACCATGATGTCACTAGTGGAATATCGAAGATAGGTGGCGTGAAGGACTTATCTGTACTCCTCTATCCCCATCCGTCTCGTTAGCCCTCCAATAAATAGACGCAAACTGGAAAACGTTGTAAAATCAATACCCTTCATATGGAGACGACGAATGAATATAAAATTTGCGGATACTCGCAGATGTGTTTAGCTTTTATTTTTACAATATAGGTTCAAATATTTTTAAAGTTGAATATAATATATTTATATTTTGATAGTTTTTTTAGTGTATTTTTTATATTTAAGGCGAGAGTTCAGAAGCAATGATCGTATGATAGGGTGCCGTGAACAGAAGATAGGCGGAGGACGTAAGCGAGTACCTCCTAGGTGTGAGAGGCTCGTCTTTAAATGTAGTACTGAGTGCTGATACATCCTAGTGAGTAGATTATGACCTTAGGTGTATATGTATCAACAAACACTCTTTGTTTTCAAATTCTTGTTGGACAATCATATCTGGGATGAGTTATATTTTGATTATTTTTTGCGCGATATTATTTTACCTTTATTAAGAAAAAAAAAAACTTTTTTGTCAACACCTCACCTTCTTTATTGCCTTTGAAATATTCGAAAAAATTCGATTAATCGGCTCGGTTCGATATATATCGGTTAACATCCTTTTAAAAGGGAAAGATTCCACATATGAATGTTTGATTCAATATAAAAGAGATTATATTGAGGTTAGAGTCTAGTATAATACTGGTACGTGAATTTACACTGAATATAAAATCAGTCATTACACACATATATCCTATCTCGTAAATATCCTTGTCTTTGTAGTACACTTCGGCAGATGGTAAAGGTAAACTGCTATGAAATTAGCAACCTTCTTGCCCGGCAACAAACAATATTCTCACTCAAGCATAAATTAACAACGGCGTTATTTATGTGAAAAATAAATGTGAGGAATTGGGCAGGAATGATTATTTTGCGTATTAAAGTTTATGAGGGAGAGTCGGAGAGCTTGAGAAAACGATTTATATTATTATTCAATATAAGAGGTATATTGCATCCTGTATACATTATATATATACTACTATACGGGTTGTGATTCTTACTATATTATATAAATTTTTTAGGTCTTCAGGATAATTTAATATTTTGAGAGATGTTTACAATATCTTGTAATATAGACCTATCATGCTCCTCTAAGAATACACCATAATTATACAGAAAACTATTTTACTAAATTTTTAGATATTAATATTTAGCTTTCTTTAGCCTACCGGCCAGAAATCATCTCATTGTTATCTAATATTATTTATTACGAGTGTTAGCAAGACTCGTCTCACTACATATTAAGCATATACTATATATATATTTCTTATTTTTATAAAATAATGATGAGCAAAACTTACTTATACCTCCTATGCTCTTCATAAATATTCCATTATTTGAATCTTTTTAGATAACCTACATTATACATTATATATCCTTACTATGACCTCAAATGCATTGGATTGTAAGTAGAATTTCTAGAAACCTATCATACTCAATATTTTAAGTTCCCTGTCATAAGTCCATATATATATTATATATATATATATATATATATTTATTATTAAATATATATATATATATTATTAATATATATATATATATATATATATATATATATATATAATATTAAATATTTTAATAATATATTATATTATAATTATATATATTATATATAATATTATATTATATTATATATATATATATATATATGTATTATTAATATTAATTTAATATATTATAATTAATATATATATTATATATCTATATATATATATTAATTATATATATATTAATTTATATATATATATATATATATATGATATATATATATTAATATATATATATAATATATATTATAATATATATATTAGTATATTTATATAAACTGTTTTGTCATGACGCTATATGCTCTTCAGTTAAATCTTCTTTCATTTTCATGGCTCACAAGAGGCTGCTCTATACATTATGGTTGAGAGTTTTGCTTAGAGTTATTAGGGATTTATATTATCACACTCTAAATACTACAAATCTACTATATTTATAAGTATTAATAAATAAATATCAATTTAGATTGTTTACAAATTTTACTGTCAGAGTAGATAAGTATTATAATTAATAAAATAATCAAATCATAATTAATCTATATGCAAATATTATTAAATAATTAATTAATTAAATATTTAAAAATAATAATAATAATAATATTTATAAATAATAATTAATATATATTATTATTAAATAATAATATATAAATAATATTATAGTGTAATTGCTGTTCTAAAAATATCAGAATATAATATAATTAATTTATAATAAATAATTAATAATTTTTATAAATAATTAATTATTAATTAATATATAAAATATTAATGATAATAATAATTTAAAAATATAAATTAATAATCAATCATAGCTATCACCTAATTAATGTTAATTTAGAAAATAGTTAGAATAAGTGTTAATATTAAAATATAGTGTTAGTATTAATGTTTTCATGAAAATATTTGATGTAATGATGTTATAGTGTTATTATATAATATTTACTAATTATATATATATTATTATTTAATATATATTATATTAATAATATCTAATATTATATATTTATATTATATTTATTTTTCCTACATTTATATATATATATATATATAGTATATATATTATATATATATATATAATATTAATATATATATATATATATTAATATATATATAATAATATAATATTTGATATGCGTACCCGCATGTATTATATATTAGTGTGTATTTGGCATGGTATGATGTTTTAATGTTATTATATATATATTATATATATTATTACTCAGTAACAACTAAGTTATAGTAGCCCCATGAGCCACTGGATAATCCCATGTTTGTAGGTTACATTTAACTCTTTATTACTAATATATCATGTAATTGATTTACTTTTAACTGGCCATTACATTATTATTTATCCATGCACCTCACATACTACCTAACCTATTATAACTAACATTTTGTATAACCTTTATATGGCATCAACTACCTATTATATATGAGATAATCTTATATCAATAAGACTTTGGGCTGAAATCTAAGGGCGCGCCCTTAAAACCGTAAAGTCACAAATTCAGGGCGCTATAATTGTGATGGCTAGGGTATATATGTATATTATGAATCCAATACATAATATTTAATCTTACTCATGCCACTTATATATATATATTTAAATATATATATATATATTATATTATATAGTACCTGAGTCATTGAATAGCACATAGTTATGGATCTTGGTGTTTTATAGCATATCATAATATATATAGCAGATTATTAAAGTTTACTTAATATAGATAATTTATGATTTCATATAATATGTCGCTTATCACTGTGAATTAACGACCGATTTACTTACTATTCATGATCTGGTCGACTCGAGTATATTATATATATATATGATACCCTCACTCTTAAAATATATATATATAATTACTCAATGAGGTAATTTTTACAGATCAGTAATATAATTATATTATTCATAAATAATTTACCTAAATAATGTATTATGTCTTAT